>JAODAL010015312.1:0-84348 GCA_025379985.1 Phyllomedusa bahiana
CACTGGTGCCCCAAAAAATCCACTCCACGTGGGTCCAGAACCCCTTTCTGACTCTGGCTGCACTGCTCTCCCTCTCTCCGTCCTGCCTCATGTCCTAGTCTGGAATATGCTCCATTGTGAAGGACTTTAACCAGTGGTACTGCCCATTTGCATCAGCCCTTGAAGTGTTAATCTAAGTCACAGGAAGGTGTAATCCACTGAAGCGTAATATGCAGAAAACCAGTAATTATAAGGCGGAGCGAATGTTACCTATGCTTTGAACACTCCGTTATATCTAATTACTCGTTACCAGCGAATGAACAGAGGGGATTCTTGGAATAACATATAGGTTGCCCTGGGAAACTGACAACGCCCTCCGGCCTCTCGTGGCTCCGTGCTGGATCTGGGACGAATATCAGCTCTCTGCGTCCCTGTAGCTATTGTGTATACAGAGTGGAAAATAAAATCTGTGATTCCCGGGAAGGGGACTGTACGGCGCTTTGGGGGAACATGTTTAATAAAACATCCCCCAAAGGCTCTGCCCGCTCCTCCCCTGCTAGATCCGCAACCATTCTCCTCAGCTCTGCTGCGCGAGGGGTGCTCAGTAAAATCTCAGTTTTGCATATTCTGCTTACTTTGCAGGTGGTTTTATGATGGCTCCAGGTAGAGACACTCTTTAAGGGAATCAATGTAAAATTTCGACTTGTTTTTACCATTAGACTTCTTTAACCAGTTCCTAACCGGACCGTTTATCCCCCTTCCTGTCCGAATCTTTTTCCTAAGTACACGCAGGTTTGAATACCATAACACTTTCTTGCACCCCCTTATTCTAATACTTATTCCAACATAACAAAACAAAGGCTTGTGACCAAGGACCATCACTAACAGGCTCCAATCCACAATGAACACCACAAAAATATAAATTGAAAAAAATTTAAATACAGGCAGTCCCCGCTTACCACCTTTCCGTTTTACCTGTCCCCAATTACAAACAGAGACTATGGGGATCTGGCACTTTTTTCCCAGTTCACAGCAGATAGAAACTGGGGAATGCAAGTTCCATCATGCCACAGCGGCACATGAGGTGAAAATGAGGTGGAATCTTTTTAACAGGGACACAGAAAGCAAAACAAATGTAAAAACCCTTCCCTGCGCTATCCAAAACTAAAGAAAAACCTCTTTTGTGCTGATGTTACATTTAATAAATGTACTTGTTCTGACTTACATACAAATTCAACTTAAGAACAAACCTACAATCCCTGTCCTGTTCATAGCCCAGGGACTGCCTGTATTTAACTTTTAATAAATACTGTATATACAGGCAGTCTCCGGGTTACATACGGGTTTGGGACTGTAGGTTCATTCTTAAGTTGAATTTCTATGTAAGCGGGGCCCCAAAATTTAGTACATGTGTGGGGAATGTATGGTGTTAGTATGGGTTTTATGGTGGGGTGTAATTATAGGCATATTGTCCCAAAGGTATAGGCAGGTATATTCCCCCTTCATAAAAGGGAGGTATTCCCCCGGGCAGGTAATGTCCCCCATAGGCAGGTTATTCCCCCATCGGCATGGGTATAGGTCCCCAGCAGGGGTATGGGAATGGAATGTCCCCCATAAGGCAGGGTATATGTCCCCCATATGCAGAGTATTGGCAGGCATGTCCCCCATTGGCAGGTATTTATACCCTATCATTGGCGGCATAGGTCCCCCATAGGCAGGTGTTATTGCACGGTAAGGTCTCCCTCATAGGCAGGTATTAGATTGGTGCTCTGTATTAAAAAAAACATAACAAAGTACAATACTCACCTCACTCCCCCGATGCTACGAGGCTTACCTCGAAGACTTCCTGGTTTTCTGGCAACAGGCCGCCCCCTCCGCCGTGAACCGCCTCCCGCTTGGTGATGTCTTCAGGCCACGCAGGGCAGCGTGAAATGACATCGTTCGACGCTGCCTGTCCGGGGTAGATCGCCCGAAAGGTCGCAAGTCTGCTGGCGCCGCTTCTGGAGTTCTATTTGTGGAGCAGGGAGCGCTGTCGACTCTGTTCAGCTCCTCAATAGAGGCTTCCGTATGCATGCGCTCCGGGTATGGTCCTCATACAGCGAAGGATCCCTGCCAGTGCCCGGGCCATAGTAGTGCCCGGACGCGGTCCGGAGAGTCAGCTGTATGACGCTCTCAGGAGACGATACAGCTACGAATGATCGCTGACTGCAAAATAACGACCGGACCACAGCGCACCCAGACGCTGTTCTGCCGGTCCTGGCTTGCGTCGTTTTCCTGGGAACCCCGTTCTTAACTAGGGGACTGACGGCAAGTCGGAACTGTACAAGAAGTCGGGGACTGCACTGTAATTGTGAATTTAGTCGATCTGAATATAAGCCACCGGCACCTATATTTTACATCAAAAACTGTGAAAACTTAATTTGACTCCGTATTTTAAATAGATCCTACAACAAAAATAAGCTTATTATTTATATATATATATATATATATTTATTATATATATATCTTAAATATATAATATATGAGATATATATATTATACACTTATAAATAGCCAAAAATCCACAGCACTCCAAATTGATGCAAAACTTGCACAACCCTTACAGACAAACATTATTGACGCAGAGTTCCAGTATCTAATACCTTATGTTTAGACGCTGCTATTCTGGCCTATGGAAATGTTCTCAGCAACTATTTCCCAGGATGGTGCAATCGGTGACATGCTCCTGTTTCTCCCTCCAAACACAACATGTGCATCTTTACGCAAAGTCCGAAAGCTACCAACTTCTCAGTCCTAGACGCAAGTCTCAGAGTCTCTCAGCTATTAACGCCTGTATTTGTGGTTAATCTTCCCCATTGTGAAAATAAAAGAACACAATAGTGTTATGTAACAATTTAAGCTCGAAGTTAACCAAAATAAAAACAGTATAGATGTACAAGAATAAACCAGATTACAAGATGAGTAAGGTGTTGATGGCTTATTTGGCCATAGTGAAGCAATAGAGTGAATGTCACAATGTAAAGTTACCATAGATATGGGGGCACTACTCTCTCCCCTACTTTAACTGTTGACATCCCAGACGTCTCAGCTCAGGAGATTATTCTGTGGTCATGTTCTAGAATCAGTCGAAGCTGAGGAATGTTTTGATTTGTGTCAGGCCTGACACTGAATGGGTTATAGATGGGGCAGAATTTGACACGTGCGCCACTAGTAATTCTCTATCTTGTATCTGCAGGATACCTGTTTACACTCTAACAAAGTTAATTGTTTTAAGGCTAATGCTCCCAGTAAAGGGAACAATTACATTTGCAGATACTCTTATGTGGCCCCACTATGACTTACGCTGCCGGAGCGGTTCCTGTTTGTGACGCCAAATTGAGGTGCCAAGGTTTGTGGTGGTCCTAACTCTATGATGGATTGTGTAGTGCCCCATAACAAGGGTGCTTTGGACTGTGGACATCCACCCTATTGGTACTATGAAAAGCCTTCAACACCTTGCTATCTTGGTATCATAGTTTCTACTGTTACCAACCCTTCCAGAGAGCAGTAAAATGTGTTGACAGCTTGACAGTGTCTGAGGAATCCAGAATAGAGTTCAGACCATCCCAAACCTGGGCACTGCACCCCCAAAAGTATTTGATTGGAAAAGACAGTGGGTTGTGCTTGCGCTCTACTTTCCATTCTTTTTTATAGGAGTTCTGAGTACAGGTAAGGCTAGGTACACACCATGTGTCTGTACTCCAAATAACTTACACACCAGGTTAAACGTATGCCTCTGACAGATGCCAAGAAGTGTCATCCATTACCCATAAGGTCCCTTTGTAAACAAAAGTATATGTTTAATGTATATGTTTTTAAAAGTAGTAAAGCATAACGAAAACTATATTACTCTGGCATCGCTGGAATCGTGAGATTGCTCACGACTATAAAGATAGCACATCCTTTGGTTTGTGTTTTTGGAAAACGTACTCTTATGATGTTTTTGGGCTCTCACATGCATTACATGTTGCATTAAATTATACCATTAAAAATACAGCTATGTCGGCAAAAAAGTAAAAAACAATCACGGCTCTTGGAATGATGATGGATAAATAAAAATGGAAAAGCGGAAATAAGATGCAAAAATTAGTGTGGTAATTTAAGGAGGTTGTCTCACCATGAGTTGTCATCTCAGAGCCTTACACAGCTTCAGAGAATCGCGCTTACTGGTCAAGGCTTGGTGGGGAGGGTCTCATAGCAGTATTGGCAGCCAAATCAACTCTTCTATTCTTAGCTGATCCCGTCCCACTGACATGACTGTAGGAGATTTATAAATTTTACTATAGAAGGCTACAGTGAAAGCTTCTCATTTACTTAGGTAAATAAAGTCCGTTGCTAGGGATAAGACTCTGCAGGTGTAGTGACGTCAACATGACGAACTGCTGATGGGCAGCTGGGGAGAATTAAGGTATTAAGAGTGACAAGGGAGAGGGTTGTGTCAGTAAGCCTCAGATAACATAAGTGTGTTCTCTTAGATTCGAGATCTATATTTCCTCTTTTATCCTGACCAAAGCAAACTAAACAATGCAATTGAATTTAGTAATATTATCTTCATGTCCAGTTCCATACATGTAAAAAGCTAATCCATTGTAGTGAGAAAGTGCCAGTTGCACTGAGGTCACAGAGAAAGCTATTAGAACTCTACACTTGCGCTAGGTCAGGCGGTTGGGGTGTCGGTCTATAATCCTTGATTGGCATATCAGTTATTCTTTTACCAAGGCTGATCCTGTCACACGGACATGACTGAAGGAGGTGACTTAATTGTACTATAAATAGCAATACAATGTTTGTAAAGTGCTTGTACTCACATTTCTTAGGGTAAATACATAAGACTGGTTTCTAGAGATTAAGATTCTGCGGGAGGGATCACCATGGTCGGATGTCTGACTGATGATCAGCCGATGTGCACCAACAGTTGGTTCCTTCTCCTCAGCAGTCCTACTTTATGGTTTTGTGTTGGCCCATTCCTGCTTTTGTGCAGGGTCTAATGGGATATTGTGCCCTAGAGAAATTCTTGAAAGCGCTCAGGGTGCTTGCCCATGTTGTAGTGTGGTTAGAGTCTGATGATTAAATTGAGTCTGTGAACAGGAGTCTCTTTTTAAAGGGTTGACTATTTAAGGCAGCAGTCTTTAAGGTAATGAAAGGTCATGGGCGCTTGTGTAGGAGGTTCTAACGGGGTCTCCCTGTAGGTGCAGAAACTGCTATAGGTATTTAGTGTTGGTAGGGGATCTCAATACTTTATTATTTCTATCAGTCATATATGCAAATAAATTTATATAATTTATTACATGTACAGGCTGTCCCCGGTTTACGTACGGGTTAGGGACTGTAGGTTAGTTCTTTTAGTTGAATTTTGTAGCGTTAGGTCGGAACCAATATATTTAGTATCAATGTATGGTGTTTGGTGTATTTGGTATGGGTGTGTATGGTGTGTAATTATAGGCTGGTATATGTCCGCCTAGCAGCGTTTATGTCCCCGTATAAGCAGCTGTAGGAAGGTCGTTACTGTACACTCATAGGAGAGTGTTATTCAAGGTCCTGCTACCAGTTCGAAGGGTTATAGAAGGGCTATGTTAACGTGAGTCCCCATAGCTAGGTTTTAGGTTCCCCAATCAGCAGGTTACTGGCAGGTATATGTCCACTCATCAGCAGGTTATAGGCTGGTATATGTTCCCCTTAGGCATGATGTAGTATGTTTCACCTTAGGCAGTTTTAAAAGGCAGGTATGTCCCCTATAGCAGGTAGGTGTGTCTCGCAGTTGATTAGGTTATGAGGCAGGTTTATTGTCCCATAGGTAGGTAAGTAGGAAGGTATGGTTGGCCATGAGGTAGCAAATAGCCGGTATGTCCCCCAATAAGGATGATGTAGGCTGGTTTGTCCCCGCATAGGTAGGGTACTATTAGCAAGGTATTGTCCACCATAGGTAAGCTAGAGGCTAGGTATGTCACCCATAGCAGATGATAGGCAGGGTGGTCCCCCATAACTAGCTATTGGCAGAGCTTTTTAAAAAAAACCATTAATACACAGATTACATTCCACAGTCCCCAGCTGCCCGCCGCTCACCTCCGGCTCTGTCTTCCTGCCAGGTGCCCGGACACGATGGGACGGTGGTCTGATGGCATGCGCTCCAGGAGTCGCGTACAGCTGCAAAGGATTGCTGACAGCGCAAAGGGCCAGCCGCAGTGCCACGGTCGCTCATCGAGCGGTCTCTGGCATTGGCGTCGTTCGTCCTGTTCGTAACTAGTGGGACAGAAGTAAGTCGGAACGATGTAAGTCGGGGATCACTGTATAGCGATTTTCAGATTTTTTGTTGGAATATTCTATCTCTCAATGTTAAAATTATACCGCCTTAGAACCCTTAATAATTTGGGAGAAGATAGATGGTCATATCTTTGTAAGGTGGGCAAACTTACACGGTCAGCAAGGGATCAAATAATTATTTTCTCCACTGTATGCACAATTATTTTTTTTATTAAATATTTATTTTTATTTTATTATTATTTTATTTTTCATGACACTTTTTTTTTTTATTTTTTCCTTTTTTTATCCCTTTTCTTACACTTAGTAATGTATTAGCATATTTATATATGCTAATTCATATAACTATGTCGGTATGACACAGGCAGCAGTCAGGGCAGCTCACAGGTGTGCCTCTTGCATCGCTGGATTCTTAAACAGACAGCCTGGGGTTACGATCTAGGTCCCATGGGCTGGACCTGTGCAGCCCATTACCTCGGGTGTCACGGAGTCCCGAGTAACCGAACAGAGCAGGGGTAAGCCCTTTTGATTATGCTCGCGCCGGGTCACAAACCCCGGCAGATCAAAAAGGTTAAGCGCCGAGGAACGGCAGTGGTCGTTCCCTCACTACCCGATGACTGCAGCGGATGCCAAAAGACGTGCTTGTGCTTGTGAGAAACCTGCACCGCACGCGACGGTCAAAAGTGTGCCAGGCAGTTAAGAGGTCAAAGAGGGTGCTCTATTCATGCTGTTTCACAGAGCCTGTTCTTTACATGCCAGCTTAATGGTTTTCACTTCCTGTTCTAGTCCGTTGGGCGGTGATACAGTTTCTGACTTCACTTCCTTATAGTGCTGTGGGTGGTTCTACAGCCTTCAGCTACCCATTCCTGTTCAGGCTGTGGTGGTTCTTTCAGATTCAGGTTCCATACTGTCTGTTCAGGCTGTTGGTTAGTTCTTACAGCAGATGACTGAATTCAGCTACTTGCTATTCCTAGCTGTGATTATTATGACGGACTTAGCGGTGACTGTGAGGGGTTTACAACAGCAGAGAGAAGGATATAGAGCTCTGAAGGGTTAAAGGTTTGTCAGTAAGTTATCTATAGCAAGCTTGCTGTGCTTGCTGATAAGGACACAGCAGGGAGTGATCGTCCCTGTTGCGTCATCGTCAACCACCCTTTTGAGTAGCAGAGAGAACGTTGTCAAAATAACCTAGGGTGAGCTCAGTAGTAGGTTGGTATATCTTTCCGTACATGTTAAAAGATCTAAATTCAATGAAATGGGAAGAGTCCATTAAGCTAACTGAAAATCGCACTGGGTATGGGGTGTACTCGTGGTAGTGTGTTGTGTGGAGTGTAGGGGGCCCCTCTGTCATATGTGGGGCTTATGTGTGTGTGTTTGGGTGGTTGTGTTGTGTGTTGGGGTGTGTGTGTGGTTTGGGGTGTAGCTCTGACCATATGTGCGTGTGTGTGTGTGGGGTGTGTCTGTGTGTGGTGTGTGTGTGTGGTGTGGGGTGTAGCTCTGACCATATGTGCGTGTGTGTGTGGGGGGTGTGTCTGTGTGTGGTGTGTGTGTGTGGTGTGGGGTGTAGCTCTGACCATATGTGTGTGTCTGTGTGTGGGGTTGAGGTGTGTGTGGTATTGGGTGAAGCTCTGACTATGTGTGTGTATGGTATGGGGTGTAGCTCTGACCATGTGTGTGTGTGTGTGTGTGGGGTGGTTGGTGTGTGTGTGGTGTGTGTGGTTGGTGGTTGGGGTGGTTGGTGTGTGTGTGGTGTGTGGTGTGTGTGGTTGGTGGTTGGGGTGGTTGGTGTGTGTGTGGTGTGTGTGGTAGGGGGTGTAGCTCTGACCATGTGTGAGTGGTGTGGGGTGCGTGTGTGTGGGGTGCGTGTGTGTGGGGTGTGTGGTGTGGGTGTGTGGTATGGGGTGTGTGGTATGGGGTGTGTGTGGTGTGTGTGTGTGGTATGGTGTGTGTGGTATGGGGTGTAGCTGTGACTATGTGTGTGTATGGTATGGGGTGTAGCTCTGACCATGTGTGTGTGTGTGTGGTGTGGGGTGTAGCACTGACCGTGTGTGTGTGGGGGGGGTGTGTGGTGTGTGTGTGTGTGGTGTGGGGTGTAACTCTGACCATGTGTGTGTGTGGTGTGGGGTGTAGCACTGACCATGTGTGTGTGTGTGGGGTGTGTGGTGTGTGTGTGTGTGGTATGGGGTGTAGCTCTGACCATGTGTGTGTGTGGGTGTGTGGGTGTGTGTGATATGGGGTGTAGCTCTGACCATGTGTGTGTGTGGTGTGTAGCACTGACCATGTGTGTGTGTGGGGTGTGTGTGGTATGGGGTGTAGCACTGACCATGTGTGTGTGGGGTGTGGGGCGGTGTGGTGTGGTGTGTAGCACTGACCATGTGTGTGTGGGGTGTGTGGTGTGTGTGTGGTGTGTAGCACTGACCATGTGTGTGTGGGGTGTGTGGTGTGTGTGTGGTGTGTAGCACTGACCATGTGTGTGTGTGGTGTGTGTGTGGTGTGTAGCTCTGACCATGTGTGTGTGGTGTGTGTGTGGTGGGTGGTGTGCATACCTCCCAACTGTCCCGATTTGGGCGGGACATTCACGAATTTGGAGGTGTGTCCCGGCGTCCCGAGTCAGGAGCTTAAAGTCCCGACTCTCAGATCTGAGACGGCAGGGAGGTCTGGCCATGCCCCCTCTGTGCTGCCACAAGCACACACACTCCTGGTCTCAGTGTAGTTAGGTTGAGCAGGAGTGTTTCCTATTGGTGTACAGCCGGGCAGTGTTGCTAGCTCCTCCCCCTCCCGTTCAGTGTGTTTCTCAGAGCTTGTGCTGTTATAAAGTAGTGCGGCGCGTCCTCCATCCTTGTGCTCATGGGGCTGCATGTGCTCCTGGGAGGAGGGACAGCGGCAGGGAGTAAGTGTCTGCCCTCTCCGCTCCCTGACACCCCACTCAGCCCCCCTCTATTCTGACAACCCACACGGCCCACTGGAACCCCATCGCCTCCCCCCCCCCGCTTCCCCTGACACCTCACTCGCCCCCGCTCACCCTGACACCTCACTCGGCCCCCCGTTCACCTTGACACCCCACTCGCCCCCCTCCCTGACAACCCACTCGCCCCCCCTCTCACCTGTCACCCCACTCGCCCCCCCCCTCACCCTGACACCCCACTTGCCCCACGCTCACCCTGACACCTCACTCGCCCCTGCTCACCCTGACACCTCACTCGCCCCCCGATCACCCTGACACCCCACTCGCCCCGCTCCACCTGACAACCCACTCGCCCCCCCTCTCACCTGTCACCCCACTCGCCCCCCCCGCTACCCCTGACACCCCACTCGCCCCCCGCTCACCCTGACACCCCACTCGCCCCCCCGCTCACCCTGACACCTCACTCGCCCCACGATCACCCTGACACCCCACTCGCCCCCCTCCCCCTGTCAACCCACTCGACTCCCCTTCCCCCGTCACCCCCCTCGCCCAACCCTCCCCCTGACACTCCACTGGGCCCCCCTCTCTTCCTGAGACCCACTCCGGCTTCCTCTCATCAACCTCTCGGTCCTCCTATCTTCCTGTTTGTAAACCCCAACTAAGCCCCCCTCTCTTCCTGACACCACACTCAGCCCCCCTGACATCCCACTCGCCCCCCTCCACCTGACACCCCACTCCGCCCCCATGACACCCCACTCAACCCCCCTCTCTTCCTGACACCCCGACTCTTCCCCTGACACCTGAGTCAGTGTCGCCCACCCTCCCCCTGTAACTCTCTCGGCCCCCCTGACACCCCACTAGCCCCCCCTCCAGACTGACACCCCACTCCGGCCCACTCTCTTCTGTCACCCCACTCCGGCCCCCCTGACACACACTCAGCCCCCCACTCCCCCCCTGAACACCACTCAGCCCCCCAGCTCTCTCCCTGACACCCCACTCGGCCCCCTCCACCTGACACCCCATCGGCCCCCTCCCCCTGACACTCCCCTCAGCCCCCTCTCTTCCTGACACCCCACTCGCCCCCCTCCACCTGACACCCCACTCGGCCCCACTCTCTCCCTGACACCACACTCGGCCCCACTGACACACCACTCAGCCCCACTCTCTTCCTGGCACCCCCCTTGCCCCACGTCCCCCTGACACCCCACTCACCCCCTCTCCCCTTGACACCTCACTCGACACCCCCTCCCCCTCAAACCCCACTCAACTCCCCTGTCACCCCACTCGGCCCCACTCTCTCTCTGACACCCACCTCAGGCCCCCTCCTCCCACTCGACCTCCCTGATCCCTTCCCCACACACCCCTCCTTTCATCCCTGAACCCCCCTCCCCACACACTGTTTCCCAGCTTTCCCACTACTGAATGAGCTATCCAGCATCCGGGAAAACTGGGTGACACCCATCCCCCACAGCAGACAACCAGCTTTCCTGGACGCCTGCTATGAGGGATGTCATCCAGTTTTCCCAGGCACTGAATAGGCTATTCAGCATCCCGGAAAGCTAGGTGATACCCCATTTGTTGGGTTGGTGTTGTTGTTTTTTTTTTTTTTACAGGTTTACCCTTTGGACTACGACAGACAGCGTTGCGTCTATTTCTATAATAAAATGGTTAACGAGGGCGGGTGTCGGGGAGTGTTTATTTAAATAAAGTGTTTTTTTCTGTTTTGGTGGTTGTTTTTTTTTTTCATTTTATTTCAGTGATAGTAATGGCGGTATCTGGATGACGCCTCTCCATTACTATCGCTCGGGCTTGGTGTCAGCCAGCGGCAGTTTTTTGTCACCCCAAGGCTGACCCTAACCCCGTGTCACTATTACCCCAGTACCCAACACACCAGGGGTGCTGGGAAGAGCTGGTAAACCTCAGAAGCTGACCCTCTAATGTGATGGACTGCTTCTAGAGCAGCTGCAGGCTGGTATTTTTAGAATGGGAAGGGACCAGTATCGATAGTTCTTTCCATTCTGATAGTATTAGGCTGCCGCTGTCGTTTTTACCTCGGCTGCGTATGGAAATGGGTGGGACCCCACATCGTTTTTTTTTCTGAAAATCTATTTAATGAGAATGTAAACCTGGGCATCCACTATAATGATTACAGGAGCTGCCCACTTTAGGATTCTCAATAAATAAATTATTTTCAAAAAAAATAAACAACGTGGGGTTCCACCAATTTCCATAACCAGCCAAGGAAAAACCAACAGTTTGCAGCCTATTACTAACAGAATGAGAAGGTCCATTAACACTGGTCCCTCCCATTCTAAAAATACCAGCCTGCAACCGTCCCAGAAGCAGACCATCAGATTAGAGGGTCCGCTCCTGATGGTTACCCAGCTCTTCCTGGTACCCCTGGTGCTTTGGGTATTGGGGTACTAGTGACAGGGGATTAGTGTCGGCCTTGGGGTGACAAAAACTGCCGCAGGCTGACACCAAGCCCGAGCACTAGTAATGGTGGCATCTGACAGACACCTCCATTACTATCACTGGAATACATGGGAAAAAAAATAACACAGAAACATCCCCTGCACCCCTGAAGGTCACGGCTGTGGCTGATCATCTGGCGGTGCAGGGGATGGAGAACAGGCCAGAGCCGCACCACAATCTCCGGGGGGTTGGTCTTCTGTCTCCCCCCAGGAGATTGTGCTGTAAGCTGTGGCTTTTACCTCCTCTCTCACCCCTGCGGCCTAGTGTCAAGACAAAATACAACCCTCACCTGACACTCTTTAACCCCCTGACCATTGCCTGTTGCCCCATACCCCCCTACTCCACCTATCACCCCATGGGGAGTTTGTACAGAGGTGGGAATTGGTAGGAAGGTGCTGGAGAAGTGCAGAGTCTAAGATGTTTGTGTGGTTACTTCTGCAGGGATGAGGCCGGGAGAAGTCATCATTGTGATCTGGAAGGAACGGAGAAAGGGAACAACTCCCAACAGAGAAGACGTCACCTGTGAGTCACTAAATTGTATTGTACTGTCATCACTTATATGTCTGCAGAGCCTGTGTACAACTGCTATCTACCCCCATATGGTCACTGTATGTCAGGAATATTGGTAGTAGTGTAATGGTTTATATTCAGGATCAGTATGGCTATATTATTCAGTCACTATGTGGTAGTAATATGTGGTGTATTACTCAGTCACTATGTGCTGTTGATGCTGTCATGGTGTGGCAATATTATTCAGTCACTATGTGGTGGTGATGTTGTCATGGTGTTGTGATATTATTCAGTCACTATGTGGTGGGGATATGTGGCTGTATTATTCAGTCACTATGTGGTGGTGATATGTGGCGGTATTATTCAGTCACTATGTGGTGGTGATGTTGTCATGGTGTGGCGGAATTATTTGATCTTTGTATAGCGGTATCATTGATAATATTAGTCTCTGTTTGCTCAATAACAGTACTGGTGATATTTGCTCCTTGTATAGCGGTATTATGTGGTCACTGTAAGACCATTATATAGAAGTATCATCCATAGAACATTGTCTTACAGCTATTTGTATGGATTTCTGTATATACAATACATTACTTTATATAAATACATATTTATAGACCCCAGTAACGCCGCTGTTGTGTTGGCGCTGGTCTGCTGGAGGGGCGGGGCATGATTTTGTTTGGTGGGGCGTGGTAAGAGGCGTGTCCTGGTGTGATGTCATTTGTTTGGGTTTGGTCAGAGGCGTGGCTTGATGTGATGTCATTTGTTTGGGCATGGTCAGAGGCATGGCTAATGTGTCCCTATTTGCAATCTCTAAAAGTTAGGAGGTATGGGTGTGTGTGTGGTGTGTGTGTGGTGTGTGGTGTGGGGTGTAGCTCTGACCGTGTGTGTGTGTGTGTGTGGGGTGTGTGTGTGGTGGGTGTGTGTGTGTGTGTGTGTGGTGTGGGGTGTAGCTCTGACCATGTGTGTGTGTGGTGTGGGGTGTAGCTCTGACCGTGTGTGGTGTGTGTGGTGTGTGTGGTGGGTGTGTGGTGTGGGGTGTAGCTCTGGGGTGTGTTGTGGTGTGTGTGGTGGGGGTTGGTGTGTGGTGGGTGTGGGTGTGTGTGTGTGGTGTGGGGTGTCGCTCTGTCCATGTGTGTGTGTGGTGTGGGGTGTAGCTCTGACCGTGTGTGGTGTGTGTGGTGGGTGTGTGGTGTGGGGTGTAGCTCTGACCGTGTGTGTGTGTGTGTGTGGGGTGTGTTGTGGGGGGTGTGGGTGTGTGTGTTGGTGTGGGGTGTAGCTCTGACCCTGGTGTGTGTGGTGCGGGGGTACCTGAGTGTGTGGTGTGTGGTGTGTGGTGTGTGTGTGGTGTGGGGTGTAGCTCTGACCACTCCATGTATTCCTTCCCTAATTAACTAATATGTGCAATCACATGACTAGGACTGGAGGCAAGCATAGAAGGATTGCACTGAAAACACAAGAAGCTCTTAGAAAAAAGAGGCAACGATGCTGGAAGTAAATTGGATAACTTTTCATTCTGCAAAAAATAATTTGGTGAATTATTCGATGAAGTCGGAACAGGAGCCTCTGATATTAATGATGGCACTTACAGCGGAAGAGAGAAATAATAATAATAGAGTGAAAAAAGCAAAAAATTGGTGCAGGAGCCGCAAAGCAGCTGAAACAGTGAAGTATCTGGCCGTGTATGAAGGTAAATGCAATTACAGGTAACAAATATCTAAAACAAAGCTGCGCAGGATCTAAATTATCTGCGGGGGGTGAAATAGAGAAATGCAATAAGTCGAGTGCGGCTTCAATGGCTTCTGAGCGCCGCGCAGACAGTGATAGGATTGTAATATTGATTCACTGAAGAGGCAAAGAACACTTAACGGATGTCGCTACTTATCTAGGAGGTGTCAATTACGGTTTCCCTAGCTTCTATTCTCTTCGCTCTTTATGTGCTTAGCTAATATTTTGCCCTGCATAAGTTTGGGCTAATTCTTCTACAGGTTAAGGTATCCGCCCCAACAAGGGCGCCTCCAACAGGAACCTAAACTATACTACCCCTAATTTACTCTAACAAGCTAAACACAAACATAAATACAAACACAAACATACAATATACTGTAGACCATAGAATACCAAAGTATCAAGATACCCCCAAAAAATTGAAAGAAAAAGTTCCAAGATACCCAAATAAAGTGAAAGAGAAAGTTCCAACGCGATCTGTATCACTTGTATCTGTGTACCCTTCAGCTCATTCCATAATGCTATTTAGGGACGTGAGTAATTTTTTGCCCTAGTTTTTGTTTTTGTATATTTATTCTAACTATGTATATATTGTGTGATTTCATGTGTTTATATTCCCTGATGAACCCCTAAAATTGGGGGAAAGGCGTCGGAACTTTCTCTTTCATTTATTTGTGTATCTTGGAACTTTTTCTTTCAATTTTTTTGGGGTATCTCGATACTTTGGTATTTTATGGTCTATATTGTACATTTGTGTTTGTATTTGTATATGTTATTTATGTTTGTGTTTAGCTTTTTAGGATAAATTAGGGGTAGCTTAGTTTAGGTTCCTGTTGGGGACGCCCTTGTTGGGGCGGGTACTCCAAGTATTGGTCAGGCAGTTTAGGTGGTCTAGGGGTATTTGTAGGGTTTTTACTTTATATTAGTGTAGTATTATTATTATTGGTTGATAATAAAAGTGATATTTTATTGTGTCTCGAGTGTTATACATGTTTAGTGGTTTGTTTTTTGCTTAAGTTATTTGTATAACCGGGTATTATATTATCTCTTTATTGTGGGCCTTGCCTACGCCCGTCTATCTTATGCAAGTCAGGTCTTGTGTGGATTTCTTTTCTACAGGTTAAGCCCTTAAATACATAACCCATTAAAATACAGGCAGTCCCCAGGTTATGAATGGGATCAGGACTGTAGATTTGTTCTTAAGTTGAATCTGTATGTAAGTCGGAACAAGTAAACTTATTAAATGTAACTCCAGCACACAAGGTTTCCTTTTGGCTTCGGATAGTGCAGGGAAGGGTTTTTACATTTATTTTTCTGTCTGTGCCCCTGTCAAGAAGATTTCACCTCATTACCACCCCATGTGCTGCTGTGGCATGCCGGAACTTGTCGTTCCACAGCTACTAACTCCTGTGGAACATGGAACTACAAGTGCCAGCACGCCCCATAAGTCTCCGTTTGGAACTAGGGGACAGATGTAAGTTGGAACGGTGTAAGTCGGGGACTGCCTGTACATCCACAGGTGTGTCTCTAAATAAGATGTTGCCAATAAACCTATCAGAAGCTTTCACAGACATGACATCATCATATGGACGGTCCCAAATTGTTTAAAGGCAGAATAATCCCATAGTATGGAAACTTTTGACTTTGCAGAAAGTAATAAAAATGCCTTAAAAAATTCTCTCTCTCATTATTCTGGCATTTGGCAAATCTAAATAATTTTGGTTCCTAATTGACCTAAAACGGGGAAGGTTTATTCTGATTTCATGTCAGATAGTGAGAAAAACCTGCAAATGGGGCTTTTTATATAGTGGATGGAAACTTCTGGTTTCAACTGTATAACTAACATTTAAGTTCTAGTGAATATGAAGCAGAGTGCCACAAATATCCCAAAGAAATTTAGAAGACAAGGAGAAGAGAGAACAAAAAAAGTCACATGGTCTGAGGATACCCACCAGTTATACCCGACGCGCGTTTCACCTGAATCACGGATTTGTCGGGGGCATTTGATTGGAATTTTAACTAGGTGTCGACCGCCCATTGACTACAAGCATCCGGGCGGTCGACATCTGACTCTGCATGGTGCACTAATTTCGCAGCTGCAGGAGTGGATAGTGTTAGCCTGCTCTCCTCTGAGAAGGCAGGGATGATTTATTACCATCCTTGCTTTCCTGATCGTTGATTATACAGCTTCAATGAGTGCTCTGTTTTCTGTGACCAATAACTTTTTGGTTTTTCCATCTTTGGACCTGACTTAGAGCTCATTTTTTGAAGGCTGAAGTGTTCTTTTTATTGGTGCCAGTTTGGGATGCATACGACTTTTTGATCACTCTTTATTTAATTTTTTTGGGGGACATGAAAGGACCAAAAACATCACAATGACCAATTTTTTTCTTCTACTGTGTCCAGGATAAATTATATTATTTTATTAGATCCGACTTTAAAAGACAATACCAAGTATGTGCGGCTTTTTTATTTATGTTTTATCTTTTTATTTAGAAATAAGGGGGGGGATTTTTATTTTTCATTTATAAAACTTTTTTTATACACTTGTAGTCCAACTAGGGTACTTGACCACTGGGTGGCGTGATCACTTGTACAGTGCTCTCCATTATATACATAATGCAGAAAGGTAGACAAAGATGGCGCTCCTATTACACTTACTATTTCCTTTCAATGGCAGGATGTAATAGGAGTAGTAACGTGGCAGCTACAGAGGCCTTCATTACATAGTGTGTAAGGCCGAAAAAAGACAAGACTTCCATCCAGTTCAGCCTACTGTTCTATAGTGTTGATCTTGAGGAAGGCAAAAAACCCCATGAGGTAGAAGCCAATTTTTCTCATTTTAGGGAAAAAACTCCATCCTGACTCCAATCTGGCAATTAGAATAAATCTCTGGATCAGCGACCGTTTTCCAGAATCCTGGTCACTATAACTTGTGATGTTATTATATCTAGAAATGTATCCAGACCCTTCTCCAGAATCCTGGTCACTAAAAGGGCCCGTGTTCACACGGCTTATTCCCGACGGGTTTTTTGCGCCGTATTGAGACACAAAAACCGCCGTGAATAAGGGGCGGGACGGGGGCGGGGCCATAGACAATGCATTGTTTACGGCGCGTCCGCGCCGTAAATAATGTGCATGTCACTTTCTCCCCCCGCGGCGGATTTGCCGAGCGGGGAGGAGCGACGGAATCCACTGTTTTATGAGAGCAGTGGATTACCGTAATGACTCCGACGGATTGGCGCCGTATTGAAGCGCAAATCCGGCGCGGAATACGGCGCCAATCCGTCGGCAAATAAGCCGTGTGAACGGGGCCTTTCTTGTGATGTTATTATATGTAGAAATGCATCCAAACCCTTTTTGAACTCTGTTATTGAATTCACCCTGACAAGTTCCTCTGGCAGAGAGTTCCACAGTCTCACTGCTCTAACAGTAAAGAATCCCTTTCTATGTTTATGTAGAAACTTTCTTTCCTCAAGCCGTAGAGGACGCCCCTTGTTCTTAATGCAGTCCTGGCTATAAATAAATCTTGAGAGAGAGCTCTATATTGACCTTTAATATATTTAAACATGTATGATCGGGAGTTGCGCCTGTTTTCTGGCGTATACTTCACCTCACCGGCCCGAATCCCCTGTCGGAAGCAGGGATGCGATGTTAGGCGCAACGTTCCCATTTTTCGGATGGGGCCCCACTTTGAGGGGCGTGCAAAGGGTTTGGGGGTTGTGGGCATTCGGGGGGCGGGAAAACGGCCCCTTTTCCGAATACTTCGGGGCCCATGTACGATCGCGGGTCGGCAAAGTGGGGGCCCATTTTTATTTTTTTATTTTTTTAAACCCCCTTTTATTATTGTCTTTGGGCTAAGAAAAAAAAGAAATAAAAAATGAATTTATTAAATTTTAAAAATTTTTTTTTCGTTACCCCATATTTTTGGGTTCATTTTTATAGAGATGGGTACAACTTTGTGGGGGTTTATCATTTGTTTCTGCCGGGCACAGTTTTATTACAGATTGAAATTAGAAAACCCATAAGAGGTCGTTGCTCTCCCTTTGGCCCAAAATTTTTCCGCGCCTCTTTTAACTTACCCAAATAAAAAACAGAGCTCGCTTGCATTTTTTTTCCCCCTTTGGAATCTATGGGGAAGGTAGCTCACCCGCGTGATTGGTAAGCAGGCCAAAGCCCCCCTTTTTCCCCCCAAACCAATACAGTACTAAAATTTTTTCCCCTTTGGACGGGTAAAAAACTTTTAGGGCCCCCTTTTTCGCCCCCTTCTTTCTCCACTAAAAAATAGACGCATAAAATTGATTGGTGGATTCATTTTCTGCCCCCGGGGGCTAAACCCAATCGGGCTTTTTCTGTTTTTTTACTGTATTTTAAAACTGTCCTGCCTTTGATTTTGATTGGTCAATACTTCCCATGGTTTTTAATTTTTTTTCACTGGGCCCCTATTCTGTTTGGGGCTTTTTTATGCCGCCAATGAGAAGCGCTTACAAAATTTTTTAAATTTTCTGTTTTTTCCCGGCAATTCTCTCTATTGAAATTTCCCTGATTTAGCCCCGGTTTCCGGCGACAAACCCGGGGTTTTAGGGTTTTGTTTGATTTATGTTTATAAAAGGGTTTTCAGCTCTTTTTCAGTTTTTTTAAATTTAAATAAAAAAAATTTTTTTAAAAAATCATACTCCATGCCGCACGGCGTGGACCCCGAGTTTTCCCTTGCCCCGGATCTGGAAATAGATTTAAAAATGGGAAAAAGTGGGCTGCGCTTGATTGGCCGGGAAAACCCAAAGCCCACCTATTTCCCAACCAATCAGCTCTTTTCTGCATTTTTACTGTATTTTGAACTGTCCCCCCTTTGATTTTGTTTGGGTCAATACTTCCCCATAGGTTTTAATGGGTCCCCGTCGCTCCTATTCGATTGGCCCATGACCCCAAAACCCCCCGTAGCTCAACCAATCAGCTCTTTTCTGTTTTTACTGTTTTTTAAAACTGCCCTCCCTTTGTTTTTGTTTGGGTTTCAGTACTTTAAATGGGTTTTTAAATTGGGTCACGGGTCGCTCCTTTTCTGATTGGCTGGTTTCTGCCGCCCAAATTAAAGGAATAGCTTACGAATTTGAAGGGATGTATTTCCGTAAATTTCCAAGACCCAAAATTTCCTGATTTTTTTGCGCCGTTTGTTTTTTGGGGAAAACTGTTTTTTATTTATGTTTTTTTTTTGAAGGTTTGAGTTTTTTTCTAAAAAAGTTTTACCCCCTAATAAAGGCGATTTTTTTTTCTTTACTCCATGCCCCCACGCAATTTTTTAATAAATTTTTTGGGTTTTTCCCCAGCCTGTTCGAATGGAATACATTTTGGGTTTGCGTCCCGCACCTGCGCCTAAGTCCCGCACTGTGACTCAACCTGGGGGGGGTGGGGGCGGATTTTTAAACCGTATGAAATGGCGCACCCGGGGGCCGACAAACATGAGGCGAAAATTTCGCCGGGAAAATGGGGGAAAACTTTGCCCCCCAACCCCGGGGATTCTTAAAATTTGTCGCGTTTGATTAGGGCCCCCCCCAAATCCGTTTTTTTTCTCAAAACTAAAAAACCCCTAATCTTGCAATCTTTCGTGTACGTAGTCCCCCAGCCCTTTTTTTTATTTTTGTTGCCCGCCTTTGAAACCTGTTAAAGCTCTACAATGTTTTTTCCCTGTCCCTTGGTCCCCAAAACTCCCCCCAATATTCCATGTGTGGTCTAAAAAGTGACTTGTATAAGGGAAAAAAATAATGTTCCCATCTAGTCCTTTTAAAGTAAAACCCCCCTTTAAACCTATTTCCCTTTTAAAGCTGCTCCCTGCCCACTGGCTGCTAAAATTTAAAAGTCTTACTGTCCACCAGGACCCCCAAAAGTCCTTTCCAGTCATTTTTTCCCCGCGTTTTTCCTTTTAAACCATGTAATCATGTAATGGATTTTTCCCCCCCCATGTGAAAAACCCTTGATTTATAAAGTGTTAAAACCTCATCTCCCCTTTTCCCCTCCCCAGGCCTCCAACTTATCCAGTTTCCCTTTGAAATAACACTTACCCTTATTGTTTTGATTCCCTTTACGGCTTAGTTCGTCTGCAAAGATGGGATATTTACTGTGCGATCCAGGGCCGGCGGGGAAAATAAAAATCACCCCGGGCACAAAGCCCCCCCCAGCCCACATACAATATCCGTTTACAAAATTTCCCCTTTTTCTGCCCCTGCCATTTCAAAAAATAAAATACACAAAAAAGGGGGCTTTCACACGGAGCATTTTTGGTCCTTTTTGATTTTTTTTTTGGGTTCCCGTTTTTCCCTGAACATTTTGCCCCAAAAAAACCCCAAAAAAATATGCCCCAAAAAACCGCTCTGGTGAGGCCCCTAACACAAGCAAGAAAAAAAACCAGTGGTGCAGAGAAACCCCTCATCACAGAGGCAGGTTTTGCACTTGTTTTTTCAATAGGGAAAAGGGCCCACACTGACACTACTTTAAGCCCCAAAACAAAACCTACAACCCCCCCAATCACACCCCCAAGTAGTCAGGCCCAACCTTTCACATAAATACAGAAATGACTCAAAAACAAAAGGGGAAAAATGACC
Source organism: Phyllomedusa bahiana (assembly GCA_025379985.1). Taxonomy (NCBI): domain Eukaryota; kingdom Metazoa; phylum Chordata; class Amphibia; order Anura; family Hylidae; genus Phyllomedusa; species Phyllomedusa bahiana. The sequence continues at coordinate 20,491 of JAODAL010015312.1, forward strand.
CTGGACGCGGGACTCACAGGAGACGTCATCTCTGTGGGAGTTGTTCTCTTTTTCCTTTTCTTCTCCTTCGGGCCCCAAGCCCCCATGATTTTCCCCCTGGGTGTTCCCTTCCATTTTTTTTTCTGTCCCGGGACAGCATGCAGTGTCTTCTTCTAGTGGTCACTACCGTCCCTGTAGAATTTACCCCAAATACATCTTAGGGCTCCCCTCTTTTCCAGCACTTTCCCATCCCAAATTTCCCCCAAAAAGGTATGTTAGACCCTAAAAATTAGAAAATTAAAAAAAATCAGTAATTGGAAGTAAAAGGTAGACCCCCCTTTTGGTAGGGGAAAAAGGGCTTCCCCCCATTAATTTTGGGAGGTGACAGGGCCTTTCCCTGTAAACTAGCCCCGGGGAGAAGGGCTTTTCCCCCCGTAATTAGCCCGTTAGCTAGGGTGCCCCCCAGTAAAAATTTGCCAGGTTGGGCCGTAAATTTGCCCGGTTGGGCCAGGGGCCCGTAAAATAGGCCCCGGCTGGGGCCCTTATTAAGGCAAACGGGCCCGTATTAGCCAGACAGGACCCGAAAAATAGGCAGGCAGCCCGTATATAACCCCGGGCAGGACCAGGAATATAGGCAGACGGACCCTATGTAGCCAGGCGGGCCCGTATATAAGCAGGGGAAGGCCACTTTAGGTAGGCCCGATCCCGTAATAAAGGGGAAAGGGAGGGGCCAGTATATAGGTAGGCAGGGCCAGTATATAAGTAAGCAAAGGGGGGTATAAAAGGCAGGGCAAAGGGGCCCCTTATAAGGTAGGCAGGAAAAGTTCCCAGGCGGCAGGGCAGTATATTGCCAGGAGGGCCATTTATGGGCAGGGAGGGGTTTATTATAGGTAGGGATGGAGTTTATTTGGGAGGCAGGAAAGGGGTTATATTTTAGGGAGGGGCAGTATTAAAAGGTATTTTAGGGCCCCGGGGGAGTATGGGGCAGGGATATAGGTATGGGCAGGGGGAAGGGATATTTGGAAGGCAGGCGGGATATATAGCCAGGAGGGCAGTATTGGGGCATTTTATAGCCAGGCAGGGCCAAATATAAACAGGCAGAGAAATATGGGGCAGTATTAGCCAGGGAGGGGAGTATAAAAGCCAGGGGGGGCAGTTGGAGCATTTATAGCCAGGAGGGCGTAAAGGGGGAGTAATAGCCAGGGAGGGCAGTTTGGGGCAAGTGTTTTTGGGCCCGGCGGGCCCAAATATGGGGGCAGTGGGATAGCCAGGCAGGGCAGTATGGGGCAGTAATAGCCAGGAAAAGGGGAGTATGGAGCAAATTATGCCAGGCAGGGGCCCGTATGGGGGAGTATTTTAGCCCGGCAGGGCAGTATAAGCAAGGCAGGGCAGTTTTTGGGGCGTATATAGCCAGGGAGGGCAGTTTTATTGCCAGGAAGGGCGTATGGGGGGAGGTTTTATAGGTATGCAGGGCGTATGGGGCCGTATAAGCCAGGCAGGGGTTTGTATTTGGGGGGGTATTTTGGTATGCAAGGGGAGTATGGGCCCGTATATAGGTATTTCAGGGCAGTATGGGGCGTATTTTGGATGCCCGGCAGTAGGGGCAGTTTTAGCCAGGGAGGGGTAGTATGGGGGAGTATATAGGTATGCAGGGTAGTATGGGGCAGTATATAGGTATGCGGGGAGTAAAGGGGCAGTGTATAGCCCGGCAGGGGGTTTGTATGGGGGGAGTATATAGGTATGCAGGGTAGTATTTGGGGGAGTTTATTGGTATGCAGGGCAGTATGGGGCAAATATATAAAGGGATGAAGGGGGGATTTGGGGCAGTTATATAGGTATGCAGGCAGGGCTTGTAGTTTAAAAAAAAAAAATTTAAAAAAAAAAACTTAACCTGATGTCTCTGCTTCCTCTTCTCCTCTTCCCCCTTTCCGGGGGCCGGGGCCCCCTCACTCCCGGGGTGGGCGGGGGGAGAGGTGGCCCTGACTTTCATCACATAACGCGCCTGCCCCGCGGGTCCTGGGGGGTTTTAACCCGAAGGGATCTGTTGAAACCCCGCTTTTTCAGCCCCGGGCTGGGCCCGCACCCCGGGGGTTTCAGGCGGCGGCCGTTTTAAAGGCCCGCATGGGGTGGGTCGGTTTACCCGGCCGTGCAGCGAGGGGGGGCCCCGTCGGCCCCCTGCCCCAAAGGGGGCGGTCGCAGTTTTCGGGCCCTTGCGGCCCCTGTGCGCTCGCCGGCACCCCGGGGGGCCTCCCCGGGGGGGGGAAACACCGGCCCCCCGGCGGCGGGTCAGCCGGGGCCCTGCGAACCCCGGCCCCCCAAAGGCCCGCCGGGGGAGATGCCCCGGGTTTTCTCTATGGGGCATTCGGGCCTGGTGCGAAACCTGTGTAAGATATTTAATTTAAAATATTAAAGAGGATTAGGCCCCAGGTTGCTATGAAAACCTAATGTTACACTATGATCGTTTTTTGAAGGGGGCATTCAGGAGACTGAAGTGGGACCTGGTTCTGTATTATAGCTTAGATGCCATGGTGGCACTGACCATAGCACCCAGCGGGTTTTGACACCGAATGTGGCATCGATTTTGCTTCAAAATCCATATGAAATTTGAACGGGAACTCCGCTCCATAGTTTCTTTCCCATGCGGATTTCAAATCTGCCATTTGGAAAAAAATTTTGGGGGCGTTGGGTTATTTTTGTCCCCCCAAGCGCCATTTTTTTTGCTGGGGCATTAGTAGTGTAGAATGCGCCTGAATCTTGGGCCTGTTTACTGCGGTTCATAGAAAATTTGCGCTTTTTTTTTTACAAAGCCAAACTTCTGGTCAGGGAAACCACTTTTAAAAGGGGCTTTTACCTGTTTTCCAAACCGTTTAAAGCGCCCCGGATTTGGCCCCACTGAAGCTTTTAAATGTTGTAGCCTTTTTTGCGGTTGTAGTGCGCCCGCCTCCAGCACCCCGACTAAAGGGGGGGATTTTAAAACCCCCCCAAAATGCCCCGGGGGGCTTTGTAATGCCCTGTTTCTGGAGTAGGCCCCGATTAAAAAAATAGGCTGTGCCAGTTCTTGGCCTGAAAAAACGGCCCGACTTCTGGGCAGCCCTTTTAAAATACTTTTCACCCAAAGTGGCCCCTTTAATGTGGGTTTCCCCTCAGATTTTTTTTTCATGGGGGGGAGGCCCATCAAAAAATGTGGCGAAATTTGATTTGGTTTTAAAAAATTGTTTATTAAAATTTTGGGGCAGAAAATTTTTTTGGATATTTTGATGAAATTTTGTGCTTTTATTTTTACTTTTGGAAAAACCCCGCTAGGTGAAAAAAAAGGGCTTAGGGCGACATGTCCCCAAAACCCAACGCCCGTTTTTTTGGGCTTTTTGCCGGGCCAAAAAACCCCTTTTGACGCTATATTCCCCAAAGTAAAGAAAAATGTGTTTCACCAAAAATAAAGCATTATCGCAGGGGGGAAAGGGCCCTTTGTAATATGCCCAAATATGGGGGCGTGTGCGCCCTCGTCGCGTTTTGTTGCCTTTTGTGGCGCATTTAATATGTTATATGCCCTTTGGGCAATGGCCCCCGATAGGCTTTTCATATGCTTTCCAATGATGTATGTGTTGCCCAGTTGGCCAATGCGCCTTTTTTGAGGGAAAGCGCCTATTTTTGCCTAGTTTTTTATGCAATTTATACCCGACGCCAGTTTTTAGAAAGTATCCGGGGCTTTCAGGCGAAATTTCCACGGGTTTAAAAGCGCCCATAAACTGGCCCCTAGATACGCCACTTTTCGGACATGTCGCCCTGTGTGGCTAAATATCCTTGGTGGTAGGAATGGGCCTGGAAAACATTTGCTGACACCAAAACCCTGTATGGATGGGTTCAAGGGTCCTGAATCCATTTATACACCCTTTGGGAATGTAGCAATACACCTGGACAACCCTTTCATCGACCCTAGGTTTTCCCCTGCGAGAAAAGGGGTTTTTTTAAAACAAAAACGGAAATTTTTTGGGTTAAAAAAAAGGGCCACTTTTTTTCCAAGGGGACTAGGGCTGGTGTTTTCAAAATTGGGCCCCATTAAAACCTAACAAGAGTGGCATATGTAAAGCAGACTCCCACCCATCTTCAGTTAGGAAATCATCCTTTTGACACTTACATCCCCTCAGTTTTATTCTTGGGTATTCTTCATCCCATTGTAGTCAATCACTGTCACTGGTCATCCCCTTTACGACCATCCCCTTATATAAAATATGCCTCATTGTAAAACCCTATATTACAACATTACTCATTTCTGGTCCTAAAAAAATTGACTGGATTGATTTTTTTTGCATAAGGGGCGTGGTTTTCCCCAAAAAAAAGTCTTTTAGGGAAAAAATCCGGGGTTTTATTGTCAGAAAAAATGCAGGACCGGAAAAAAACGCGGACATGGGCTAAATAGGGCATTTTCTAAATAGGTCCCTGGCGCTCCAGTTGGAAAAAAATGAATATAAATCAAATGTGTGGGAGTTCAGAATTTACTAAGGAGATCACAAGGTGAAGAAAAGAACATGAAAACCCTGAAAATAATAAGAAATGTCAGAAATATTCCCATTATCGCAATGGACAGAGAGGTTGCAATTTTTTCACTTTATGTATCTTGTACTTTATTCTTTTGCTCCCGGAAAATTTCCCAAAACTGCATTTTAGAACTTGGTTCAAATTTTCTGTACTTCATATTCACACAACTCTGACACTTTAGCTAGTGTTGGACTGGGGTGCCTGGGGTCCATCACTAAAGTTGATTCTTGGGGTCACCAGTGAAATTTATTCTTGGGGCTTACCAGTGGAGTTGATTCTTGGGGCCCACCAGTGGAATTTATTCTTGGGACCCACCTGAACTTTGATTCGTATGGGTGCCGCACCAGTAAAGTTGATTCTTGGTCCCTAGGGAATTATTCTTGTGTCCCACCAGTGGAGTTAATTCTTGGGGCCCACCAGTGGAGATGATTCTTGTGTCCACCAGTGGAATTTATTCTTGGGACCAGCACTGGAGTTAATTCTTGGGTCCCACCAGTGGAGATGATTCTTGTGTCCACCAGTGGAATTTATTCTTGGGACCTCCACTGGAGTTAATTCTTGGGTCCCACCAGTGGAGTTGAGACTTGGGGCCCACCAGTGGAGTTGATTCCTGGGTTCCATCAGTGAAGTTGATTCTTGGATTCCGCTAGGGGAATTGATTCTTGGGGCCCACTAGTGGAGTTGATCTTGGGACCACAAGTGGAGATGATTCTTGGGGCCCACCAGTGGAGTTGATTCCTAGGGGCCACCAATTGAGTTATTATTGGGGCCCACCATTTGAGTTTATTCTTGGGGCCCTCCATTTGAGTTAATTCTTGGGGCCCACCATTTGATTTAATTCTTGGGGCCCACCATTTGAGTTGATTCTTGGGGCCCACCAGTGGAGCTGATTCTTGGGGTCCACTACTGGAGTTCATTCTTGGGGTCCACCATTGGTGTTCATTCTTTGGGTCCACCAGTGGTGTTCATTCTTGGGGCCACCGTGGAGTTGATTCTTGGGGCCCACCAGTGGAGCTGATTCTTGGGGCCCACCATTGGAGTTCATTCTTGGGGCCCACCATTGGAGTTCATTCTTGGGGCCCACCAGTGGAGTTGATTCTTGGGGCCCACCAGTGGAGTTGATTCTTGGGGCCCCACATTGGAGGTGAAACCTTCCAGAAGTCACCCCTTCTGAGAAACAACACTCGTCAGGGAATTTATCCAGGGGTGTATTGTGCATTTTGGGTGCTTATCACAAGTAGAGCCCGCTCAATTATTTTGGACGTACCCATGCGTCCATTTGCGGGATCACCTTTCCAAATTAGACTTATGGAGGCACCCAATGTTGGGACAGGGCGAAGGAAGAATTGAGTTAAAGTTTTGGAACGGCCAAGTCACAGTCTTGACCTTAATCCAACAGAAATTTTGTGGAAAGCCCTGAGGCTCTGTTATGTCACTGGGAGGAAACCAGTGACATAACAGATGAAGCAGTTTTGCAAAGAGGAATGAGCTAAAATTCTTCCAAGCTTCCTAATCACCCAAAGCGTTTAGATGCGGTTGTTGCTGCACTCGGACTTCACACCAGATACTGAGAGCAAAGGTTCAGATACTTTTGCCATTCACAGATATGTGATATTGGATTTTTAGCTCAATAAGGGCGACATGTATATTTTTTGGCGCTCAGATGCCATTTTTTTCTGCGCACATTAGTAGTGTAGAATGCACCTGAATCTCTGAACCTGTTCTACTGCGGGTCATAGATTTAGCACTTTCTAGCTTCAATAGCGACAATTCTGGCTCAGGTAATAAATCCTTTTAAAGTGCTCTCCTGTTTCCAGCAGTAATGTGCCTGGATTTGCCGTACCGAAGCTATAAATGTGTAGCTTTGTACAGTTGTAGTGCGCTGCCTCCAGCACCCCCACCCCGAAATCAGGCGCGTTACAAAGTGCCGCGGGCACTCTGTAATGTGTCTGATATTGGAGTGCATCTGGTTAAAAATGGAGCGCCATAATTCATAATTTTTTTTACTCATGTTGGGGTATGTTCACACGACGGTTTTGGACGCTGATCCTAGGGACGGATTCAGCGCTGAATCTGCCTCTGAATCAGCGTCCATTCCAATGATAAACTGACTACATTTACCCTGTGGAAAACCAACGTTGTCGTGCAGATGCTGGCGTATGTGCGCCGCTCATGGTAAGCGCCTACAAAGAAATGACACATCACTTATGGGTATAAGAGGCAGAAATTCCTTGCTGGAAATTCAGCTTCTTGTCCCCGTCTGAATTCTGAACTTGCAAGCGTTTGTTGAGGAAACAACACTGTTTAGGCGCTGACACTTTCAGAGTTAAAAATTCTAAGCATCATGAATACGTACGGCTTTTTTGTTGCTTAATCTACTTTAAGACCTGTTTTCAAAATTCTGGTAAGTTTTTATATTTAATTCAACCACTGGATTGTTGGAAAAAAAAACTCACAAACTTTCCAGCACTGTTGTATGTCATAATGGGACATTTAATGCCAGTTTTGTGTAACTTTCGGGCCTTATGTATGAAAACTGGCCAGCAGTAAGACTGTCCTTGTTACCCATGCAACCATATCAGAGGCCAATAGAACCAATCAGGGGGACTCAAAACAACAAAATCAGAGCCCATAGCAACAAACCAGGAGTCCTTACCAATTCCAATCAGGGCTCAAAACATCCAAATCATAGCTCATAGCAACCAATCAGAGCCCATAGCAAAACAATCGAGCCATAGCAACCAATCAGAGCTCAGCTTTTATTTTTCCAAAGCAGTATAAGTGAAAGATGAGCTCTGATTCGTTGCTATGGGCTCTTCCTTGTTGCTTTAGGCTCTGATTGGTTGCTATGGGCTCTGGTTGCTATGGGCTCTGATCGGTTGCTATGACCTCTGATTGGTTGCTATGGACAACAAGGACAGTCTTACAGCTAGACAGTTTTCATTACATAGGTTTTTTTCCCCCCCCAAATTACTCTCCTTTTAAAATTAGAGGTTCCTTCTACAATTCTCCATTCTTTATCGTACATAGGAGAGATTGTCATTGACATCCACAGCTTTCCAGGTTTGGAACAAAGTGCAATTTCCTTTTGGGCAGGGAAGTCTGCCTTACCCGATGACACGTACTGATGGTAAAGGCTATACTTTATAATCTAATTATAATCCACTATGAGAAATGTTAGCACTTAATATGCATAACTCTAAAGTAATAAAAGACTGAATATTAAATATATATTTCATGAAAAAGAGTGAATGTCAAATTGCAGCTGACAAGGGAGAAGTACATTCAGACTTAAAAGTCAGGTATTAACCTCATAGTGGCTGCTTAAAGGGTAAAGGACCATTTTATATTTGATACACCAATATAATCTGTATGAAAGGTTTAGTCATTCTGTAAATACATTATTTACTTATCCTGTATTGATCCCGAGCTACATCTTGTATTATACTCCAGAGCTGCACTCACTATTCTGCTGGTGCAGTCCAATTTTGTACATACATTACTTTTCCTGTACTGGATCCTGTGTGTTACTTTCTTGTTTATCTCCAGACGCTTGCACTCACTATTCTGCTGGTGCAGTCATGTGTTCATACTTTACTTATCCTGTTACTGATCCTGAGTTACATCCTGATTATCTCCAGAGCTGCATCACTATTCTGCATGGTGGCTGTCTATGTGTACCATACTTTACTTTTCCTGTTCTGATCCTGAGTTACATCCTTATTATTTACTCCAGAGCGCACTCACTATTTATGCCGGTGCAGTCACTGTGTCATAACATTACTTATCCTGTAAGGATCCTGAGTTACATCCTGTATTTTATTCTCCAGTGATGCTCTCACTATTTGCTGGTGCGAGTCACTTTATCTACATTACTTATCCTGTACTGGTCCTGAGTTGGTTACATCCTGTATTGCTACTCCAGAGCTGCACTCACTATTCTGCTGGTGTAGTCAGTGGACCTCGTTTATGAGAACCGTCTAGCAGTAAGACTGTATTTTTTGTCCATAGCAACCAATCAGAACTCAACTTTTATTTCTTAAACAGTTTTTAACAAATATAAGCTGAGCTCTGATTGGTTGCTATGGGCCACAAAGACAGTCTTGCCCACGGTATACATACATTACTACACTGTAATGTGTTGCTATGTAGCATATTGGAACAAAAGACAAAACAAATTCGACAAAAAAGAACAAAACAAAATGTTTCAACATTTTTTTTAAATACATAAAACACAAAAGCCATATCCCTGATAGACATAGATTCCCTACAGTTTCTCCATGTGTGTAATGATCCAGAATATACAATTATTATTATTATTTAATCCAAACTTGCCAACTCTCCTGGAATGTCCGTTTTTTGTGTACAAGGGGTGTGTCACGTAAAATGGGGGTGTGGTTTATGCTCAATATCTCCCTTAAAGCCCCTTTTAAAAGTTGACAAGTATGCACCGAGAGCGATGAAGATCTTGGAGGAGGGGGTGTGAAAATGGTTGACTGAAAATACAAAGTATATCAGAAAGTTGCAGAACTTTCTTTTACAGTGAGAACAACTCATTTATATGTAACTGGAAACTCCAGTCAAGAAAAAAAGGTCAGCTAAGTCCGTGCTCCCACTTCCCTGCAGCGCTCGTCACTGTATGTGCTCGGAAAGCTTTTTACTGCGCTTTCCACAATGTAGCAGCGTGTGGCTGTTCTCGTCATGATACATATTTACCTCCAATAACAAATGTGTCAGCTTTATGCTTATTACTAGTTTTGATCAAACTGTTCTAGAAAGGTTAAAATGGGTTGTCTCAACTAAATGGATTGCTTTTATATTAAAGATCTTGCCAAAAAAAAGTCCACTTTTGCAATTTGTGTCCATTTAACGTGTCCTACCTATTCTAGTTTTACCACTCTTGTATGAGGCTGCTTCTGCTCCTCAGAGCCCTATGCTACTGACAGGTGTTGCTCTCTCTGATAAGGCTGCCCAGCGCCTGGTTGCTATAGCTACAGGACTGCTCTAACTGCCAGCCTAATAGAAGCCAGTTTACACACGACCCTGATTCAAAGTGAAAACTAGAAAACAGGACTCTTGATGGTAAGAGGAATTCATTGTAGTGAGGACAACCCCTTTTTTGGTCTAGAACAACTTCTCGAAATTTTTTTGGACTCGATACCAAAACAGACATTTTACTTGTTTGTTCGAGTAAAGGGTAAAGTTCTGGTTTGACATTTTCAGTTTTGTTTTCAGCGGCTCCTGCATGTTATGGCGCCATCCAATCACCCTTTCTGCACTTTGCCGGCCATCAAACCTGGTGCTGGAGCCACAGAGAAGTATCAAAAACGTCATCACTGAGGAGAAGGGCTCTCATTGGTGTTAAAATCACATGACCATGTTATATATACACTCACCGGCCACTTTATTTAGGTACACCTGTCCAACCTGCTCGTTTAACTTTATTTTAATCAGCCAATCACATGGCGGGCATCTCAGTGCATTTAGGCATGTAGACTTGGTCAAGTCAATCTCCATGCAGTCAAAACCGAGCATCTGTATGGGAAGAAAGGTGATTTGGTGCCTGGTTTCTTGAACGTGGCATGGTTGTTGGTGCAGAAGGGCATGGTATGAGTATTTCAGTAACTGCTGATCTCCTGGGGATTTTCCGCAAACCATCTCACTGCATCTAGGGTTGACAGAGAAGGTCCGAAAAAGAGAAATAACATCCAGTGTGCGGCAGTCCTGGGTGGGCGGAAATGCCCTTGTTGATGCCAGAGGTCAAAGGGAATGGGCAGACTGGTTCGAGCTGATAGAAAGGCACAGTGGACTCAAATAGCCACCGTTACAACCAAGGTAGGCAGAAAAGCATCCTCCTGATAACGCACAGTACGGCGAACTTTGAGGCAGATGGGATACAGCTGCAGAAGACACACCGGGTGCCACTCCGTTCAGCTAAGACTACGAACAGGAAAGAAAACTGAGGCTCCAATTTGCCCAAGCTCATCGATTCATTGGACAGTAGAAGATTGGAAAAACGTTGCCTGGTTTCTGATGAAGTCTCTCGATTTTCTGCTGCGACTTCTGATGGTAGGGTCAGAAGGAATTTGGCGTCGATCAACTGAAAGATGGATCCATCCTGCCTTGTATTCAAGGTTCAGGGGGTGGTGGGTGGTGTCATGTTTGGTGTGGGGAATGTTTCTTGGCACTTTTGGGCCCTTGGTTACCAATGGAGAATCGTGGCAACACCTTGTGAATCTATGCCACGAAGAATTGAGGCGTTCGAAGGCAAAAGGGGGTCCAACCGTTACTTGCATGGTGTTCCTAATAAGTGGCCGGTTGAGTGTAGATCTATGTATTGCCTTGTGAACTCCATTTTCGCCTCACTTCTGTACTGTATAGAATCTAGTTTAGTTTGAGGCATTTTCCTCTCCATAGACTGGCATTAGTTCGGGAGGTGGTATTGCTGGCTGCATCTTTTCCACCCTAAAGTGTTATTTGGTGACATTTGCTAGGGTCACATAACGGCCTAACTCTCTGATTCATGGATATTTGAGTATTAAAGAGTGCTTGGATTTGGTTAATCATAATCATTGCACCAAATAGTTCTGTTTTGCAGTTTTGGGGGTTCTCAGTAGTAGTTTGTATACTCACCATCTCCCCAAATCTCCTATGGGTCATAGGGCGGCTTTTAGGTCCGCCTCTGTGCAGGGAACCCGGTTGTAAAACTTTGTGACTCTTAGAGCCAAATTTTCTTCACTAAAGTTGTTAAACGTAGCCTGTTTCTGTTTTGGATGGGTATATGACAGCTTCTCCCTCACCTGTAGAGGTTTTAATAATAACCAGTTCATCTGTCTCCCATTGACGTTAATGGGGTACGATGTTCGTGTTCGGATGATCTTCGATACGTACTCAACAAAGTTGAGGTTCTATTCGATACTTGAATATTTTTACTGTGCCGAATTTCTCTAGTGTTTTCGTCTTGGTTGTCGCTAGCATTTGTGTCGTAGTTAATCGAAGGTTTTTGCCTGGGGGCCCATGATGCTGAGGGGCCCGGGGCAGTTGGGGGGGTGGTGGAGGTCACCTTGGTTTGCATGGGTGATTGCACCTGGTGCCTGGGGGGAGGGAGTATGTTGGGATTGTTATGGGTGCGGTGGTTGTGGTGTTGGTGATGCAGCGCGTTGGTGGTGGGTGTTTGAGTCGGTCGGTATTTGTGAGGGGAGGTAGTGTTCGCTGGCTTGGGCTGGTTGGGACGGTGGGAGATGGCGGTGGTGAGTGTGGGGGGGTTGTGTGGTGTGGTAGGAAGCGGTGGGTGTGGGAGTGTGGCAAGGTTTTGTGGGGTGTTTGTGTGTGTGGTGGGTGGGCGGGGGTTTGGTTATGGGGTTGTTAGGTGTGAGGGGTGGAATTTTGGTTATGTGTGCGTTATTGGTGGGTTTTGTGTTGAAACTTTGTGTTATGGTATTTGATTGTTGTATGGAATTGTTGTTGCTGGTTTTGAGGCAGTTGGTTTTCGCATTTGTTATAAGGGGTGTGGTGGGGGGGTGTTGAGGTGGTAAGTTGGGGGGTGAGGTGGGATGAGTTGCGTTGGTTTGTGGTTGGGTTTTTTGGGGCGTGGTGAGTGGGGATTGGTGTGGTGTTTTTTGAGTTTAGTTGTTGTTTCGTGTTGTGCTTTGATTTTTAGCATGTGATTTTTATTTAGTAGTTTAATTTGTTTTAGGGTTTTTGGTGGTTATTTAGTTGGTTATTTGTCTTAAAGTAGTATCATAAAAAGTGTTCTATATATACGGTTATAGTAGTGCTTGCTATAGCGAAGGAGTATGCAAAAATCAATTGTGGCTCCTATATTTACTGTAGAGGAGTATAAATGGAATAAAAAAAGAAACTTTGTTAACAGGGACAATTGCTATTAAAGAAGAAGAAAAATGAAGAAAAAAGCGATCGGTAATGATCATATTATAAGTAGGAAATACGAGAAAAAGCCATAACACTGAGGAAATAAAAATAAAAGTACGTGTATAAGACTTAGAACAAAAACAGTGACGCTCTTGTAAGTCAAACTAACGATTGGACAAAAAAGTAAAAGGAAGTTAAATTTATAGGACAAAAACTAGGAACTCTACAACAATAAAAAAGGCGAATAAAAACCCTCCAGAAAAGATAAAACGCAAAAAAACAAAAAAAAAAAAAAAATAAAACCAATAAATAATTAGCACTCACAAAATTAGTCGCTAAATATAGTGAGTCAAAAAAAAAAAAAAAATAAATTAAGGAGAAAATAGATTGATATCAAACACGGAACACCTCTTCAATCTGTCTGGAGGACATGTGTGAACATGGCGCTGACTCGTCAGTTCTACCCCTGGTTTTAATAGTCCGTCAGTATGTATAGAAGTGCATCACAGAACTTCATACATGTGCCCCGTTCTACGCCAAAAGTAGTCTCAGCTTTGACACTTTGAAACTGGTATGGATTTATATGACAATTTTGCGCCAAACTTTGGTGCATTTTTGGTGCATTGTATGACTCACGTGTACGGCTGCCCGAGCTCCCCCCCCCATTATTTGTTTGCTTCAGGTGTGCCCAAGATTTGGCAAATGACGGTTCATACAGCTAAAGAGCAGGGCTACGACTGTTTGGCTCAAAGCAAGGCACAAAACTAGTGCAGCCCTGTTCATACATATCAAATTTAAAAAAAAATGATGATTGGATGGAGGCGTCTTGTGCAGTCATTGCCTGGAGGATGCAGCCTCAGCTCCTCAGGATGCACAACCAGTTATAAACTATGACAGGGCAGGGAGCCATCATTCAGTCTTGTAGGCTACAGACGGCTTCAGGCTGCAAAAGGTGAATTTTATTTTTTTCTGTTCCAATTAAAGGGACCATTATTAGGGATAGGGGCCTGACTTAACCAGGCTCCTACCTACCTTGGGCACTACATATCTACCCACCTTGGGTCTAGCCTACTTACCTGGCACCCTGCCTACCTACAGATATAGCAAAGATAAAGTACTGTCTGTGATATCTCAACATTTTCACTGCTTTTCAATGGCTTTGTTTGTGATATAAGTCAGATGAAAGACTGTGATTTCACGCTATAGTTAAACTTTCTTACATCCATACTTGGAGCCAGTGGCATAGCGGATAGGGGGGCACGTCTCCTGGTGAACGTCCTGGGCGGCACTTAAAGGGGTTGTCTCACTACAAGGATCGCTGCTTTTTATGTTAAAGATCTTGCAAAAACAAGTCACTTTGCAATATATGTCCATTAACATTGTCCTACCTATTCCTAGATATCTCCTCTTGTATAGACTGCATCAGCTTCTCAGGTCGCTATAGCTACAGACCTGTTTACTCTCTTCTGATAGGCTGCCATCACTGGTCGCTATAGCTACAGACCTGGCTTCTACTTTAGCCTAGTACAAGCCAGTAAACACGCCCCTGAATTCAAAATGAAACCAAGAAAACAGGACTGAGGTAAGATGAATCGATGTAGTGAGACAACCCCTTTAAGTCACTTAAAGTCGACAGGAGCACAGCAGGGGTACCACCATGCCACACCAGCCAGACTAAAAAATAAGGTGCTGTAGGTGCCACAAAACATATAGGGAGACATGTATGAATGCAGGCTTGTCGAAGTGAATTGACGAGTCTCGTTTTCAGTGTATAATGCGCCTGAATGTATTAAAGGGGTTTCTGTATGTTCATAAATGGTGTGTAAAGTTCCCCGCGCCTCGCCAGTGTATTTGGCGCATTACAAAACTTAGGCGCATAAGTAATGTGCCTAGCATGTAAGTTATAGACAGGCTGGAAATAAGAGAAGTCATTAGAATAGCGTGTCAGTGAATAGAAACTATGGGACTGATCCTGCTTGGAGGACCACAGGTCCCAGCAATAACTGTGCTGTGCTGGCTCTTGCTGTATGCAGAATAAAGGGCGAGAGCAGCAAAAATAAGTTTCAAATATAATGTAATACAAATTTTAAATATAAAAATATGAACCTCCTCAGTTGGTTTCTAATGTAAAATTAGTTTTAGATTCAATTAATTTTAAATACATTTTATAGGAGATATTTTTATATTTTTGGGATATTATATATTTTTACATTCATTTATATGATCATATTTTTTATTAAATGTAAATAATTTAATTTTATACAGTTTGATAATTATCAGAAATTATTGCACTGCTGGAAGTTGAGAAATAATGGACATATTTTTCCCTAACAGCAAATCTGGCTCCACTGCGACTCCTCAGGCTCAGGCAGAGCACATTGGAATAGGTCTGCCTGCCCGAGCAGTAATGTGCCTAGTTTTACTGAACTACATTCATATGTGTGTCTAATATTACGAGTGTGGTGCGACGCCCCCAGAGCACCCCCAGGACGCCCCCTCATGTTCGGCGCATTAGAAAGTGTCGAGTCTTACGAACAATGCGCCGAACACATTCATTAGGTGCATTAGACACCATAGCCGCTCACTTAGGCGCATAGTATGGTAGAAAAGGGTGAAAAACCTGATCATACATGTCGCCCAAAGTAAGAGGAGTGGCAAATTTGGGCAGAACCCCGAGGGGCAGAAAACTCGGAGAGTGTCACGGGCGGCAAAAGCTCTAGATACACCTTTGCCTGGGGCTTTACCTATTAGTGGCCCTATCTACTTACTGAAGGTTCACCTATCTGCCTAATGTGGGACCGGCCTATCTAGCCATTGAAGGACTTATTACTTATTAAACGAATAGGGGGCTGAACTACTGAGCAAATATCCAGAATATGCCATCTATCTGCTACCTAATATGTGGGGCTTCCCAGTACATGGAGGTGCAAAAGAAGAATATAATTGGGGACACACCAGGAGGGAAGTTTATCGAAGGAACTATTACTGTGTGGGGCAACAAAGGGGTCGTTGCTACCATTTGGGGACTCGGCAGATGGGGGAAGAAGTGCTGGAAAAGTGAGGAGTCTAAGCTTTTTAGATGCAATTATTTTTATAAAATAGATTATTTTACAGACAGTAAAAACACTTCAGCAAAATAGGCTGAACTGGATGGACGTCTGTCTTTATCAACTATGTAACTATGTGGGCGTGTTCACACGGCTTAACTTGCCACATAATTCGGCGCGCTTTTCGCTTTGTATTGTGCTTTATACATGGTGAAATGTGCGCCCCATTCATAGCTCTCGTAGAGCGTCGTCTCCCCGCGTCTCCCAGCGCATTGTCTCCCCGCACGTACAATACGATCTTATTGTATACACGGGGGAGAGATGAAAATACATGTCAAGGGGGCCGGGCGGCTGCCCCCCCCCCCTCCCCCCCCCCCCCGTGATTTGGAGATACGCACTGATCAGCGCGTGGTTCCAAAACACACGGCGTATTGTGGCGCGTACTATACACTCCGTGATAAGCTGTGTGAACATAACCTGTAACAACTATGTAGATTCCAATAATCCTGCTATTTTGTGCCGATCTGTTGGAGGAAGCTGAGCATGATTGGGTGCGCCTGGGGGTTGGTTAGAGGTTTGTCCTGGTGTGATGTCATGTTATTGGGTGTGGTTAGAGGTGTGTCCTGGTGTGATGTCATGTTATTGGGTGTGGTTAGAGGTGTGTCCTGGTGTGATGTCATGTTATTGGGTGTGGTTGGTGGTGTGTCCTGGTGTGATGTCATGTTATTGGGTGTGGTTGGTGGTGTGTCCTGGTGTGATGTCATGTTCTTGGGTGTGGTTAGAGGTGTGTCCTGGTGTGATGTCATGTGACTGGGGTGGTTAGAGGTGTGCCCTGTGTGATATCATGTGACTGGGGTGGTTAGAGGTGTGTGGTTGGGGTGATTGGGTGTGGTTAGAGGAGTGTCCTCTGTGATGTCATGTGATTGGGTGTGGTTGGAGGTGTGTCCTGGAGTGATGTCATGTGATTGAATGTGGTTGGAGGTGTGCCCTGTGTGATATCATGTGATTGGGGTGGTTAGAGGTGTGTCCTGTGTGATTTCATATGATTGGGTGTGGTTAGAGGAGTGTCCTGGTGTGATTTCATGTGATTGGGTGTGGTAATAGGTGTGTTTTGGTGTTATGTCATGTGATTGGGTGTGGTTGGAGGTGTGTCCTGGTGTGATGTCATGTGATTGGGTGTGACTGGAGGTGTGTCCTGTGTGATGTCATGTGATTGGGTGTGACTGGAGGTGTGTCCTGTGTGATGTCATGTGACTGGGTGTGGTTAGAGGAGTGTCCTGGTGTGATGTCATGTGATTGGGTGTGACTGGAGGTGTGTCCTGGTGTGATGTCATGTGATTGGGTGTGGCTAGATGCATGTCCTGGTGATGTCATGTGATTGGGTGTGGTTAGAGGAGTGTCCTGTTGTGACCGTGTGTTTGGGTGTGGTTAGGGGCGTGGTATAGTGTGATGTCATGTGCTTGGTATGGTTAGAGGCGTGGCTTAGTGTGATATCATGTGATTGGGTGTGGTTGGAGGTGTGTCCTGGTGTGACCATGTGTTTGAGTGTGGTTAGAGGCGTGACCTAGTGTGATATCATGTGCTTGGTATGGTTAGAGGAATGGCATAGTGTAATGTCATGTGGGGCCCTTAATGCTGTTAAATGATTGCTCCAGGTTTTTTTTGCCTTATTTTATTAGAAATTGTTTCCAGGTATACAAAATTGCCAGTAATTTCAGTAATAGCTGAATACAGGATTTCTCGCTGCTGCCACTGGGTCATGTGACCTGCACTCTCAGTTGCTAAAACACAGAGCATGGTTATGTGACCCAGAAGTGAATCTCTTTGCATTCCTATGGAACGTTTAAAGTCAGTCTCATAGGAATGCATAAAGAGACAGACTTCTCTGTCAGCATCAAAAGCACTATGTCTATCAACAAATCACAGTCGGTTATGTGACCTAACAGAGACTCTTGCATCAGCCAGAAATCCTGTATGCAGCTGCAGGTAAGCAAAGTTACTGGCACTAGAGAATACCTAAAAGAGTCTCCCAATGAAACAAGGGGAAAAAAACCTGGGACGGTCCTTTTAAAGGGAATGTGTCATCAGAAATAACTTATTGTTTAACTCACATTTTTATGTTAAACACATTTTTAAGAATTTTTGGTTATATTTTTTTCTAATTTTCCATATCACTTTCAATATTTTTTAATAATTCTTAAGTCCTGCAGTTTTCACTTTGGCCACTAAGCCTAATAATAGTCTGACACTTCCTATTCTGTACAGAAAGATTCTCAGTTGTCTGCTCATTATCAGCACAAAGAGGGTTAAACTGAAAGACACCAGTGTGAATAGATAACACAGGATCCACCAGTCACAAGAGGAGATGTCACAGTTCACCCTTTCACCTCCCTGCACAGTGATTTCTTCCCACGTCACAGAGCATGACTAGAAAACTCTCCTATAGAAGTGAATGGGACCGAGTCAGTCTTAAAGGGGTTTTGCCACGATCTCATTTCATGGCTCCTGCATCCAGCTCTTCAGCTCTGTGTGCTGAGAAGGGAGCGTGTGTGATTTGTTTGAATTGCATATCATGTGACTCAGCAGGATGACATCCCCAGGCCTTTTCTCTCTCTAGTCAAAGAAAGTCTGATTAAGTATAAAGCAGTGAGTAGCTCAGAGGTAAAGTTTTTACCTGACAACACAAGGATCCTGGATTCAAATCCCTGCAGGAACCAAACCTGTGGATTGAGGTTTTTTTTTTAATTTATTTGCACTGTTTGACTAGTTACTAAGGAGCACAGAGGACGGGAGTAGACTGACAGCACCTTGGGGTTGAACACTCAGTAGCTGCCTCACAGGAGAGGTGATGTCTGAGCATGTGCGACCAGGATTGAGGAGCTCTCAGCCCTGGTCATATCCCCTGGAGACAAGCTGTAAACAATGGATCGCTAAGGCTATGTTCACACGGCTTAACTGCGGGACGTAATTACGGCCCGCAATTACGCCGTGTGGCCGGGGCGGGAGCGGAGGAGGGAGCGGGGGGGGCCGGCACTTCGCCGGCCCATAGACAGTCATTACTAGCGGCGCGTATACGCCGCTGGTAATTCACATGTCACTTATCTCCCCCCTCGGCGTATTCGCCGAGCAGGGAGTGGAGACGTAATCCATAATTCTCTATGAGAACTGTGGATTACCGTAATGACCAGGACGTTTTCAGCCCGTATAGGCGCAATTATGTCCTGGTTTAAGCCGTGTGAACATGGCCTAAAGGAGCAGCTAAAACAAAAACAGTCCAGAATTTTTAATAATAATGAATGGTGAAAATGTTTATTATTTAGTTTGAATGTTTCCCACATCAATTTTACTTCGTGGCAAAGCCCCCAAGTCTCCTATGTGCATGAAGCTGCTGTAAATCATCTCTCTGACTGCTATGAAAGCAGTGCAAACAAGGCCTAGTGGCCAAAGTGAAAACTGCAAGACTTGAGAATTATTAAAATATATTGAAAATGATATGAAAAATAAAAAAAAAAACAACCAAAAATTCCTAAAAAATGTGTTTAAAATAAAAACGGGACTTAAACAATGACTCATTTTTTGATGACACATTCCCTTTAAACAGCCCTGATTAGCTTACCCTAAGCGAGCGTCAGTTGTCAGGTAGTCGTGCTCCAGCTAAGCTCCACCCCGGGTAGCTATGATTGTTGCGTCATTGAACCTATTGAAAATTAACAAAGTGCAACCCTTTTAACACGTTCTGTTTGTCTCTTGTGATGTTCTTTGCCTGCTTTCATTTTTGCCTGCATGAGCTCTTCTACGTAAGATGTAATCTCCTTCTTTATTACGCATACATTTTCCTGAACTCCATTGTAATGTGTTTGGATGTCTATATTTACGCAGTAAATTTCCACAATACAAGAACTTAAAAGGACGGGATTAAGCCGCCATTTAAACCGTGATCTTCACAGTCAGAGGAGGCAGCAGCTTTTATCTCAGAACACAGTTTATAAAGGGGCAGTAATAAGGATTAGAGAAATTGAATTATGCCTGGAAATATATCTTCAGGATTTAGACTTTGTAAGGAAGTGCACCTGTATTTCTAATGGCTTCAATGTCGTACTGAAATACATTATGTCAATCTGATTAATAATGCAAATTGGGACTGATACCAATCTCTCTTCCCCTTCTCTACTGTATGTGCAATGTCATTCCAGCTTTAAAGGAGTATCCTATGCCTAATAGGCCTAGAGTGACTCCGTCTTGTATGATGTCTTATTCTAATAACTGATTTTGAATCATCTATGAAGCTGATAAATATTTCTTGTTCTTACAATTTGTATCCTTGAAGCTTCTGAGCTAACTGATAAGAAGTTTCTATAAAATAATGGATAATAGAATTAAAGACAAGAACCATTTTTTTTCTCCTAACACGCCCTTATACACTCTGCTCTCCCTCCATACAACACACCCTTATACCCTCTGCTCACCTCTATGTAACACACCCTTATACACTCTACTCTCCCTCCATATAACACACCCTTATACACTCTGCTCACCCCCATGTAACACGCCCTTATACACTCTGCTCTCCCCCCATACAACACACCCTTATACACTCTGCACACCCCCATGTAGCATGCCCTTATATACTCTGCTCTCCCCCATATAACACACCCTTATACACTCTGCTCACCCCCCATGTAAAATGCCCTTATACACTCTGCTCTCCCCCCATATAACACACCCTTATACACTCTGCTCACCCCCCATGGAACACGCTCTTATACACTCTGCTCTCCCCCATATAACACACCCTTATACACTCTGCTCACCCCCCATGGAACACGATCTTATACACTCTGCTCTCCCCCCATACAACACACCCTTATACACTCTGCTCACCCCCCATGTAAAATGCCCTTATACACTCTGCTCTCCCCCCCTCTCACACACCCTTATACACTCTGCTCACCCCCCATGGAACACGCTCTTATACACTCTGCTCTCCCCCATATAACACACCCTTATACACTCTGCTCACCCCCCATGGAACACGCCCTATACACTCTGCTCTCCCCCCAAACAACACACCTTATACACTTGCACACCCCATGTAGCTGGCCTTATATAACTGCTCTCCCCCATATAACACACCCTTATACACTCTGCTCACCCCCATGTAAAATGCCCTTATACACTCTGCTCTCCCCCATATAACACACCCCTATACACTCTGCTCACCCCCCATGGAACACGCTCTTATACACTCTGCTCTCCCCCATATAACACACCCTTATACACTCTGCTCACCCCCCATGGAACACGATCTTATACACTCTGCTCTCCCCCCATACAACACACCCTTATACACTCTGCTCACCCCCCATGTAACGCGCCTTTATACACTCTGCTCTCCCCCATATAACACACCCTTAGACACTCTGCTCACCCCCCATGTAACACGCCCTTATACACTCTGCTCCCCCTGCTGATATAACACAGCCGTATATACTGCTCCCGCTCTACCTCCTGCCTGATAACGGGGAGGGGGGGGGGCGCGTGAGCTGATTGCATTTCTCACATTTGTTTCATCATTTCAGGCTGTATATATAAATGCTTAAAATGCTTACACCAATTTTTGGTTACAAGGATTGGAGCTTGGGAGGGAGGTGACAGCTCTGCAGGCATGAGAACTGACCAGTGCAGACCAGTCTGCAGAGCTGTGACATCCTCTCTCTCCCACTTCTTCTACAGAATGATGATGATGAGGTAGCAGGGGAGGTAGCAGGGAGGGAAGACATGCTTCCTGGGAGGAGAGACATGCCTACTGGGCTGAGAGACCCGCTCCTGGATTTGAAGCTGTTAGACAGAGAGAAACAGCTCATGTCTGTGAAAGCCTGTGTGGAGAAAACCCCTTTAAGTATCGCAGGAAAGTAAGTTGTGTTTGGTCAGCTTGCAGGAACCATCAGAGCGAGAGTGCACAACCAGTCCTGGAGGTCACAGGCGTGTATCCAAAAACATTAATAATAAAAGTCAATATTTTATTTCAAATTCATTTAAAAAGAGAAACATGGTGGTCAGAACAAGCTGACATGTTTCGGGTAATGCTACCCTTAAACATAGCAGTATCCTCTAGCAAAAGTCCAAACCTCCTTGTGGGAGATGAAGGGTGAAGTCCAGGTGCTCCTTAGGCCATGTCCCCATGTAGGGCTGTTCCTAGGGGCAGGCGAGCCGGGTGATCGCCCGGGGCATCGAGGCTCCACTCTCCCAGGGATCGGCCTCTGACTCTGCACAACCGTTGTAAGACGGCCGCACAGAGACAGTCAGCAGCTGCACACTCGCTGTGCAGCTGCTGCTAAAAAGGGGGAGGCAGGAGGATTATTCCCTCCTGCCTCCTCCCTGTATGTTTCACGGCTTGTGAGTGCGTACATCAAAATCAGGTCGCAGGGGGTGCACGGCTTTCACCACGGCGCCTGCAACGATGAGTGTAAGCGGCGTGATGATGTCATGCCGCTTACACTGAACACCGGCTCCCGGACCTGGCCGCGCTGCGGGGAACTTGGTGAGGTGAGTAAGTTTTCTATTTTATTATCATTAGCTGTAGGGGATAACTTACTGGCTACAGGGAGGAGGAGGGTATTACATGGCTACAGCAGCAACTATCTGAGAATGGGGGGGTATTACATGGCTACAGGGGCAACTACCTGGCAATGGGGGGTGTTACATGGCTACAGGGGCAACTACCTGGCTACAAAGGGTATTACATGGCTACAGTGGGCTACTCTCTGGCTACAGAGGCTGCTATCTGTCCAAACCTCCTTGTGGGGGGGATGAAGGGTGAAGTCCAGGTGCTCCTTAGGCCATGTCCCCATGCAGGGCTGTTCCTAGGGGCGGGCGAGCCGGGTGATCGCCCGCAGCGTTGAGGCTCCACTCACCTGAGGGGGGTTGCCGCGGCCGCCCGCCTTGCCCGCCCAGGGATCGGCCTCAGACTCTGCACGACCATTGTAAGACGGCCGCACAGAGACAGTCAGCAGCTGCACACTCGCTGTGCAGCTGCTGCTACAGGGATGAGGCAGGATGGATTATTCCCCTCCTGCCTCCTCCCCTGTATGTATCAGCGCTTAGTAAGTGCTGTACATACACCTCAGCATCGCAGGGGGTGCACGGCTTTCACCACGGCGCCTGCAACGCTGAGTGTAAGCGGCGTGATGTGTATGCCCATCTTTCACTGAAACTGGCTCCCGGACCCGGCCGCGCTGGGGGGAACTTGTGAGGTGAGTAAGTTTTCTATTTTTATTACTTAGCTTAGGGATAACTTACTGGCTACAAGGGGGGAGGAGGTATTACATGGCTACAGCAGCAATATCTGACAAGGGGGGTAAATTTTAAATGGCACGGGGGAAACTACCTGGCTTTTGGGGGTTTTTTTTTACAGGGCAACATGGGCAAACCTGGCAATAGGGGTGTTACATGGCTACGGGGGCAACTACCGGGAAAATGGGGGGGGTTTAAATGGCTAAGGGGAAATTTGGCAATGGGGGGGGGGTTTTAACATGGCTACAGGGGGAAAAACTCCCCCCCCTGGCAAGGGGGGTGTTACATGGCAAACAGGGGCAACTACCTGGCAATGGGGTTTTTTACATGGCTAAGGGGCAACTGCCGGGAAAAAGGGGGGGGTTGGGTTTTACTTTGGCTACAGGGAAAACCCCTGGAAAAGGGGGGTTTTTCATGGACGGGGGCAATCCCTGGCAATGGGGGGGTGTTTCATGGTTTACGGGGGCAACTTACCTGGCAATGGGGGTTTGTTACATGGCAAAGGGGGCAACTCCCTGGCAATGGGGGGGGGGTGTTAAAGGGGCCTTACAGGGGCAACTACCGGGCTATGGGGGGGTGAAAAACATGGCTACAGGGGGCAACTACCTGGCTAAAAAGGGTATTACATGGCTACGGGTGGGCTACTCTCTGGCTACGGGGTTTTGCTATCTGTCCAAAACCTCCTTTGGGGGGGATAAAGGGGTTTGAAGTCCGGGTTTGTTTCCTTAGGCCATTCCCCTTGCGGGGCTTTTCCCCTGGGGGCCCGGGGCCAAACCCCAGGTAAATCGCCCGCGGGGCTTTGGGGCCCCCAAACTAAACCTGAGGGGGGTTGCCGGGGGGCCCGCCCCCCTTTCCCCGGGCCCCAGGGATCACCCCCAAAACTCTGCACGACCATTGTAAACGGCCGCACAGAGACAGTCAGCAGCTCCCCAAAACCTTTGGGCCTTTTGCGGGCTGCTGAAAAAGGGATGAGGCAGGATGGATTTTTCCCCCTCCTGCCTCCTCCCCTTTATGTATATGTTTTTAGTAATTGCTGTACTACACCTCAGCATCGCGGGGGTGAAACGGTTTTTCACCACGGCGCCTGCAAGCTGAGTGAAAGCGCCTTTTATGTATGCCGTTTCCCATGAACACCCGGCCCCCGCCCCGGGGGCCCCTGCGGGGAACCGGGGTGAGGTGATTTAAGTTTTCTATTTTTATTATAAATTTGCGTAGGGGATAACTTACGGGGTACAGGGGGGAAAGGAGGGTATTACATGGCTACACGGGCCCCAACTATCTGAAAAAATTGGGGGGGTATTACAGGGCTAGGGGGGCAACTACCGGGAAAAGGGGGGGTGTTAATGACTACAGGGGAAACCCTCCCGGGAAAGGGGGGGCAGGGGGGTTACATGGCAAAGGGGGCCCAACTACCTGGCTAGGGGAGGTGTTACAGGGCCCTTCCCCAAGGGGAATTCCTGGTAATGGGGGGTTACATGGCTAAAATGGGCAACTCCCTGGAATTTGGGGGGGGTGTTACAGGGCCCTACAGCGGAATTTACCGGGCCCAAGGGGGGGGGTTTTACAGGGCACGGGGTTCCCTAAACTACCTGGCTATGGGGGGGTTTTTACAGGTTTACTTTGGGAAATTACCGGGCAATAAGGGGTTTACATGGCTAAAAAGGAAAACTACCTGGAAAGGGGAGGGGATGTTACATGGCTACAGGGAAACAAACCGGGGCTATAGGGGGTGTTACATGGCTACAGGGGAAAAACCTCCCTTGGCAATGGGGGGGGTGCAACATGGTTCCCAGGGGCAACAAACCTGGCAAGGGGGGGGGTGTTACTTGGTAGAGGGGCAAACAACTGGCAAGGGGGCGGGGGGGGGGGGTTTACATGGCTCCCGGGGCAACAAACCGGGCTATGGGGGGGTTACATGGCTCGGGGGAAAACTACTTGGCTAGGGGGGGTGTTACAGGGCCCTAAAAGGGGAAAACTACCTGGCAAACAAAGGATATTACAGGGCTACAGTGGGGCCACTCTCGGTACAGGGGTTTGCTACCCTGTTAAAAACCCCCTTGTGGGGGAAAAAAGGGTGAAGTCCAGGTGCCCCTTAGGCCATGCCCCCCTTTGCGGGGGGGGGTTCCCTGGGGGCCGGCAAACCCGGGGTGATCGCCCAGGGCGTTGAGGCCCCAAATCACCCGGGGGGGTTTTGCCCCGGGCCCCCCCCCCTTCCCCGCCCGGGGAAATTTTTCCTCTGACTCTGCAACGACCGTTGAAGAGGGCCCAAGGGGACAGTTACATTGCACACTGGCTGTGCAGCTGCTGTACAGGAAGGGGGCAGATGGATTATTCCCCTCCGCCCCCCTCCCCGTATGTATCAGCGCTTATTAAGTGCTGTCCCATACACCCTCAGCATCGCAGGGGGTGCAGGGTTTTTTCACCATGGCGCCTGCAAAAGCTGAGTGTAAGGGGGGCGTGATGACGTCATGCCGCTTTTCACTGAACACCGGCTCCCCCGGGCCTGGCCGCGCTGCGGGGAACCTTAGGGGGTGATTAAAAATTTTTTATTTTATTATCATTAAACTGTAGGGGAAACCCTTTCTGGTTTCAGGGGGAGGAGGGGATTAAAAAGGCTAAAAAGCGGCAAAATTTTTAGAATTGGGGGGGGTTTTTCATGGCTACAGGGGAAACTACCCCGGGTATGGGGGGGGGGTTACCCTTTGGGTACCCTGGGCAACTACCTGGGGAATGGGGGGTTTTTTTTACCCTGGCTACAGGGGGGAACAAACCCGGCAATTTGGGGGGTTTTTACATGGCACAGGGGGAACTACCTTGGGAATGGGGGGGGGGTTGTTATATGGCTACAAGGGGGAAAAAACC
Source organism: Phyllomedusa bahiana (assembly GCA_025379985.1). Lineage (NCBI taxonomy): Eukaryota > Metazoa > Chordata > Amphibia > Anura > Hylidae > Phyllomedusa > Phyllomedusa bahiana. Next base: position 46,080 of record JAODAL010015312.1, read on the forward strand.
TTGGGGGAAAGGGGGAAAAAAATTACCCTGGGTTTCAGGGCAACACCTGGGTTTTTGGGGGGGTGTTACATGGGTACAAGGGGAACAAACCCGGCAATTTGGGGGGGTTTCCCTGGCTTCAGGGGCCCTACCCCGGCAATGGGGGTAGGTATTACAAAGGTAACCCGGGGGGAACTACCTGGCTATGGGGGGTGTTACATGGCTTAAAATGGGCAACAACCCGGGAATGGGGGGTGTTACCCGGCTACAGGGGGAACTACCCCGGGACACAGGGGAAACTATTGCTACAGGGGGTTTTATAAATACCTTTCTAAAAGGGGGTTTCTATTGGCTACAGGGGGCTATACATTGGGGTAACCCGGGGGCATATTACATGCTTCCAAAATGAGGTGCTATAGATGGGGGTTTGTATGAGATGGAATTTAGAAGTGTTATAAAGTGAGGGGGTCTTAAAATTGTTTGTTTTTGTTAAAAATTTTACAGTGAAATTTGGGGGCCGGGAGAAGGTTTTCATGGCCCTCTGGGGAAAAGATGGAAAGAAAAAAGAAAGAGAACAACTCCTTTAGAGAAAATCTCCTGTGATCACAAAATTAACTTTACTGTAATAATTTAAATGTCTGCAGGCCTGTTTACAACTGGTATCCAAAAACTGTATGGGCATTTAAAATTTGGGTTTTAGTAAAAAAGGCTTTATTTGTTTTGGGAGGTCAGTTTTGTATTATTCAGTCACTTTAAAGTGGGGATATGTGGTCATTGGGGTAGTGGAAATTTTTCAGTTACTATGGGTGATATGTGGTCACGGGGTTTCTGTATTTGGCACTATGGGGGGATATGTGGGCATGGGTGGGTGGTATTTTTCGGTCACTATGTTTGGGGATTGTGGCTTAGAAAACATTTTTTACTTTACCCTTGGGGTTCTGGTTGGGTACGGGGTTTTTTGAGATGGCGAAATTTATTCTAACCCAAGTGGAATTTTTTAGAATTTTAGGAAAACAATTCGGTTTTGAAAGAAGGGCGAAATTTGGGGTACTTGGGTGAACGAAGTGTGGCTTTTTTATTGATAAAAATGGGTGCGGCACATGGCGGTTTTCATGGGGCAAAGAACTCTGGGGGGAAGAGGGCATAGCCTGCAGGACATGTGAAAAGGTGAACCAATCAGAGACCGGCGGGATTCTGTGACGTCCCCCGCAAATATATAAGTCCGGGCGCTTGGGAGCTCATACCGCTCTCCCCCCTGTAAATGAGTAGGGGAAAGGGGCGCCCCCGGCTGTTATGATAGCTGAAACTAAAGAACTCATTTTTTTAAAGCGATTTTTGGGGGGGGTTCCACTTGTTTTCAGAGACTGCTTTTCCCTTTAAATTTTATTTCGAATTTGTGGGGTATTGGATCTGAAGTCCAGTGTGCGTCCCCTGCAGCTTTATATACATTTTAATGCAAATCTGCTCACAGCACATTGAATATCCAAGAGTGATCTAAGCCTGTTCCTGTTGTATTCATTTAAAGAAACAGCGTTTTTACAATACAATTTCCACTTCATTTTTGGCTGCTCAATTCTTTTGTGCAATTTACATCCAGGGGTTAATTAAGCGTTGTTCTGCTGCTGTGGTGACTAAAAGAAACTGTCTTTTTCACCGGCAAAAAAGACATTTTGCCTGTAGCATAATTCACAAGCGAAGGCTAATTACAAATTTTTCTCTTGTTGTGTAGCGTAAAAAACACGCCATTGTAACACGCTACAAAGCTGGTAGTTTTTAGCTGCTCAATTCTTTTGAACAATTTACATCCAGGGGTTAATTAAGCGTTGTTCTGCTGTTGTGGTGACTAAAATAAACCGTCTTTTTCACTGCCAAAAAATAAAATTTTCCTGTAGCATAATTCACAAGCGAAGGTTAATTAAAATTTTTTCTCTTGTTGTGTAGCGTAAAATACACACCATTGTAACACGCTACAAAGCTGATAGTTTTTGGCTGCTCAATTCTTTTGCGCAATTTACATCCAAGGGTTAACTAAGTGTTTTTCTGCAGTTGTACTCAGTAAAAGAAACTTTGTTTTTCACCGCCACAGAAGAAATTCTGTAGCATAATTCATATCCGAAGGCTAATTAAGTCTGTTTGTGCTTTTATATTCAGTAAAATACACAGAGTTTTTAAACGACACATACAAGTCAATTTTTCCTGCCCATTTGTGGAGCGCAATTTATATCCAAGGGTTACCCAAGCTTGTTACTGGGTTCATTTGGAGTCAAATACAGGGTGTGTATTTATCATATACAGATATCTTCCTCAAACAGTGTCTGTACATTTTAGAACAAACAGTATGTCAGACAGAGAGGTGGCAGGCTCTGCACCTGCGAGTGGCAGAGGCACAAACATTCCTGGAGCAGGTCCAGGTCGCAGCACAGCAAGGGGATGTCGCAGCAGTGGTCACTCGGTGAGGCCACTTCGCAGGTCCAAGAAAGTAGCAGCACAGGGGCTCAGCGAGGCAGCGGCGGCAGAAGTCACTCAGTGCAGAGCGTTGGCGGTAAAATCAGCTACTCGGCGGTGTAGCTAAGACACCGGAGGAGCCGAATATGGGTATATGTAGAATCTGTAGGCAGAAAGTGAAGCGTGGTCAGGGAGCTAACATTGGCACCACGGCCCTGCGTCAACACATGCAGCGTCACCATCCGGTGGCCCTGGAGAAACGTGGCTCAGATGTGTTGGTCCATCCTGCCGCCGCAGCAAAATCAGCAGCGCCCACAGGCACGCATGCCATTGCAGCAAGTCAAGGCTCCACCACATCTGCAGAAGGGAGCTGCTTCTCTTTGACATGATCTCCCGGTTCAGATGCTCCTGCTCCTCGCTACTCATGGCACCAGCAGTCGTTCAGCGAGGCGATTGCAAAGAGACAACAATATGCGTCCAACCATCCTAAGGTGCAGAAGCTGACCGTGCTTCTGTCCAAGTTGTTGGTACTGCAGTCCCTCCCTTTCCAAATGGTGGACTCTGCACCGTTCAGAGAACTAATGGCTTGTGCCGAGCCGAGATGGAGAGTTCCAAGCCGTAATTTCTTTTCCAAAAAGGCAGTACCAGCACTTCATAAATATGTAGAACAGAAGGTGGGCCAGTCCTTGAGCTTATCGGTTTGTTCCAAGGTGCATGGCAGCGTGGACGTCTGGAGCTCTAACTACGGTCAGGGCCAGTACATGTCCTTTACGGCCCACTGGGTGAATGTGCTTTCTGCCCAGGCACACCAACAACTTGGACAGGAGACGCCGCTTTCTCCTCCACGTTGTCAAACTGCGGCTCCTGCGCCAATGTCCACCTCCTCCTCCTCCACCACCACCACCATCTCAGCCTCCACAAGTACTGCTCCATCATACCACATGTGTAGGGCACAGCAGTGTCACGCAGTTCTACACCTGGCTTGCCTCGGCGAACAAAGTCACACAGGGGAGGAACTGCTCCGCGTCATGCAGCAAGAAATCGATGTGTGGCTTTCTCCGCGCCAACTGCAAATCGGAACCATGGTGATGGACAATGGGAGGAACATGGTGTCCGCGCTGCACCAAGGAGGGATGGTCCATGCGCCCTGCATGGCGCACGTGTTCAATCTGGTTGTGAAAAGGTTCCTGAAGTCTTCCATCGATCTTCAGAAGATTCTGAAAATGGCCAGGAAACTGTGCATGCACTTCATCCATTCCTACAAAGCCAGGAACACCCTCCTCGAGTTGCAGCGGCAGAACGGCCTCCCCCAACACACTCTGATATGCGATGTTTCCACCCGTTGGAATTCCAGCCTGCACATGTTGGACCGACTGTATGAACAGAGAAAGGCCATTAACGATTTTTTGATGATCCAGGCGGACAGGAGTACTCCCCTGTGTAACTTTGATGTCAGCCAGTGGCAGCTCATGCCACTGCCCCTTGCTGAGGCCATTTGAGGAGGCCACGTTATTTGTCAGTCGCCAGGACTACGGGATGAATAACGTCATTCCACTGCTTCATGTCCTGAACAGATGCTGAAAAATCTGTCTGGGCAGGGGACTGGAGACGTGGCGACTACATCTCGCGGCCACATGAGTCCGGTGGGGACTAAAATGGAGGAGGAGGAGGACATTGGAGCAGAAGCATTGTCTGGTGAAATGAGTGGATTTTCTACCCAGTGACAAGAGAGGAGCAGGAGCAGCTGGAGGAGGTAGATGGAGATGAGGAAGACGAGGCAGATGACCCGCAAGCACCGTGGCAGTATACAGTGGAGATGGAGGCAGGGAGCCCCTCGGAGTCACTTGTGCAGATGGCCCGCAGCATGCTGATTTTCCCCGGTTGTGACAGCCGAATAGTCAGCATCCCGGGGAGGGGTGATTTTTGGCTCTCCCCCCTATTGGCCCTCGCTACCGGTCCAAAAAAGGTAGCCTTTTTTTCACGCTATTGAGGGGAGGAAAAACTCAAATACTATAGGAAAAATTCCCCCCGTAGTCCCGTTGGGCCCCTGCCTAATTTTTGCGGCAACGTCCCTCCTCTTACAGGTTGACCGGGGGGGTTTTTCAGCGCTTTTTCGTAATTTCTTCCGTGGGTTTCTGTGGGGGAAAGGGGGGTGGGGAGGAGCATAAACCCGCTCCATCCCCAGCAAACCTAATCGGGGGTCATGATAAACAGCCCCTTTCACCCGCCTAGTGAGGATTTTGGGAGTCGCCAGCAGCAGCAAAGGAAACCCGGAGCAGACCCTGAACCCAAAAGGGGGTGGGGCCTTTCTTGGACAGACTTGCCACCCAGTTAGAAGATCCGCTGGAAAATAAAATTTTTGGTAGCCAAAATGGGTGTGTGGCCGCAAAAAAAATTGCCGATTTGCAGTGGAAAACTGTCCTTCCCGGCCAGTGTGTGGCAACAGAGCGGGAAAAGTGGAACGGGGCTGACCCTTTTTCAAAAAGAATTTAGGCGTGGTCGGCCCGGATTTCCCCCACACCAATGCCTTTTTGGGGTCAGACTACAAACCCGCCAACGCCTCCAACCCCAAAATTTTGAGAAATGAGTTTTGGGGGGGGAAAATACCTGCCTCATCCACCTTTTCCCGATGCCGCCCCCCGCGCCTGATGCCACACATCCTTGACGTTTCTCCCTCTGCCCCCAACCATCTTTACCAGGGGCTGGGATTGGGCCCCCCACCTCCACACTCTGTCATTGTGCCACTTTTTTTACCTCATGTTTCTGCTGCTGGGGGGCCGGGCATCCACACTGTTTCTTTGGGCCACTTTTCGACCCCCAAGCGTTCTCCCCGCCAGTACCCCCACTCTCTGTCATTGTGCCCCTGTGGTACTACGTTTTGGGCCCCCTCCAGAATGTCATTGTGCCACTTTTTTGACCTCTGCTGTGCTGCCCTACCCCCCACTGTGTTCCCTTGTACCACTGTTTTGACCTCATGCTGTGCTGCCGTGGAAACCCCCAAAAACTATGTCATTGTGCCCCTCTCTGACCCCCATGCTGCTGCTGCTGTGACCTCCATTCTCTGTCATTTTGGGGGCCCCTTTGGGCCCACACTGTTTTTTCCACCTCCAGAATGTTTATTGTGCCCTGTCTGTCCCCGGGTGCACTGCCGTCACCTCCCCCTTTTGGCATTGTGCCCCTCTTTGGGCCTTCTCCCGTTTTTGCCCCCTCCCAAAAGTCATTGTGCCACTCTCTGGCTTCATGCTGCGCCCCCGTCACCTTCCACCTCTGTCATTGTGCCACTCTGTTTCCTACTACTGTTTTTTCCACCCCCCAGAATGTCCCCCGTCCCCTGTCTGACCCCTGCTGCTGCTGCCCTTACCTCCACACCGGTTTTCCCTTGGGGCCACTTTTGTGGGCCCGCTCCCGTTTTTGCCACCCCCAAATGCTTGTTCCATTGTCTGACCTCATCTGCTGCCTTTCCGTGCCCCCCCACACTATGTCACTTGGGGCCCCTCCTGACCTCATGCTTCTGCTGCTGCTGTGGGCCCCCACTCTGTCATTGTGCCACTCTGTGGCTACTACTGTTTTTTCCCCCTCCAGAAATGTCTTTTTGCCCCCTGTCTGACCTCATGCTGCTGTTTCCTTTACCCCCACTCTTTTGTCATTTTTGCCACTCTTTGGGGCCCACTACTGTTTGGCCCCCCCAAAGGGCAGTGTGCCACTCTCTGACCCCAAGCTGCTGTGCCCGTCAACCCCCAAATCTCTGCCCTTGTGCCACTCCGTGCCTATAATGGGTTTTTCCACCTCCAGAATGTCATTGTGCCCTGTTTTGACCTCAAATTTCTATGCCGTGGGAAATCCCACTGTTTTCATTTTGCCACTCTGTGTCCCGCTCCTTTTTTTGCCCCTCCAAATGTCCCTTTTGCCACTGCCGACCCCCATGCTGCTGTTGCGGCCCCCCACCCTGTGTCATTGTGCCACTTTTGGCCTACTAAGTTTTTGCCCCCTCCAGAAAGTCCCTTGTGCCACTGTTTACCTCATGCTCTGCTGCCGATACCTCCACACTTGTCATTGTCCCCCTCAAGTCCTTCTCTTTTTTTGCCCACCTCCAGAAAGTCATTGTGCCACGGCCCGACCTCATGGGTGCGTGCCGGTTCCCCCCCCACTGTGTCATTGTGCCACTCTCTGGACTCTTTTTTTTTTTTTTTTATTTATTTTTTTTCTTTTTTTTTTTTTTTTTTTTTTTTTTTATTTTTTTTTTTTTTTTTTTTTTTTTTTTTTTTTTTTGTTTTTTTTTTGTTTTTTTTTTTTTTTTTTTTTTTTTTTTTTTTTTTTTTTTTTTTTTTTTTTTTTTTTTTTTTTTTTGGGTTTTTTTCCCGTGACCTCCACCTCTGTCATTGTGCCCTTTTGTGGCCTACTACGTTTTGGCCCCCTCCAGAATGTTTATTGTGCCCCCTGTCCCGACTTTATCGCAGCTGCCGTCACCTCCATCTCTGTCCCTTTTGCCATCTGTGGCCTACTCCCGTTTTTTTCCCCCCTCCCCGAATGTCATTGTGCCCCCTCCTGACCTTTAAGCTGCGGCCGCCCTCACCTCCCCTCTCTGTCCCCTTGGCCAAATCTGTTGCCTACTACGTTTTTTCCACCTCCAGAAAGCTTTGTGCCACTGTCCCGAAACCCCATGCGCTGCGCCGTTTCCTCCACACTGTGGTTTATCGTGCCCCTCTGTGGCCCGCCCTGTTTTTTTTACCTCCAGAAAAGTCAAATTTTGCCATTGTCTGACCCCATGCTGCCTGCCGTGCCCTCCACACTATGTCACTGTGCCCCCCTCTGAAACCCCATGCTGTGCTGTGAACCCCCCCCCCTCTCTGTTTAATTTTGCCACTCTGTTGGGTTTCTACTGTTTTGCCACCTCCAAATGTCATTGTGCCACTGCCCGACCTCTTTCTCCTGCCCCCCGTCACCTCCACTCTCTGTCATTGTGCCCCCTGTGGGCCCAAAACCCCGTTTTTGCCCCTCCAAAAATGTCATTGTGGCCCCCTGCCCCGACCTCATGCTGCTGCCGCCGTACCCCCCACTCTCTGTCATTGTGCCACTTTTGTGGGGCCCAATACTGTTTTGCCACCTCCCGGGTGTATTTTTGCCACTGTCTGACCTAAAGCCCGCTGCTGCCCCTGACCTTCCCCACTGTCAAAATTTGCCCCTCTTGGCCCGTCCCGTTTTTGCCAAACCCCCAGAAAGTCATTTTTCCACTGGGCTGACCTCATGCTGCTCTGCCCTGCCCCCAAACATTCCTTGGGGCCACTCTCTGACCTCATGTGCGCTGCTGGGCCCTCCACTCTTGTATTGGGGCCCTCTGTGGGCCCATAAATGTTTTGCCACCTTTCCCGAATGTCATTTTGCCACTCTGTTGGGCCAAAAAATACGTTTTGGGCCCCCTTTTCCCCCAAAGTCATTGTTGCCACTGTCTTACCTCATGCTGCTTTCTGCCTGAATCCCCCAAAATGTGTCATTGGGCCAAAATCTGTTTTCCGCACCTTTTTTTTTACCCCAGAATGTCTTTTTGCCACGCCTGACCTAAAGCTGCTGTTGCCGTTCCCCCCACCCTTTTCATTTTGCCACGGGGGCCTTTCTATGTTTTTTCCACCTCCAGGAAAGTCATTGTGCCCCCGTCTGACCCTCATGCTGTGCTGCCGTGACCTCCACACTGGGGTTAAATTTTCCCACCCTATGTCCTTTCTTGTTTTTTCACCTCCAGAATATCATTGTGCCCCCGGCCCGACCTTTAGCTGCGCTGCCTTCCCCCCCACACTGGGGTTTTATTTTTGCCCCTCTTGACCTCATGCGTGCTTCGTGACCTCCACTCCCCCTTTCATTTTGCCACTTGTGGGGCCCAAACTGTTTTTCCCCCTCCCGAATGTCCCTTGGCCACTTTCTGACCCCATGCTGCGCCGCCCCCCCAAACCCCCCAAAAAAAAATCCCCCTTTAAATTGTGCCCCCCCCCTCTTTTCCCCCCCGTTTCCCCCCCCCCCCCCCCCCAACCGGACTTTTTTTGCCACCTCCAGAATGTTCCCTTGTGCCACGGGCCCGACCTCATGCTGCTGCTTTCCGGCCCTCCACACTGTGCATTGTGCCCCCTCCATGACCTCATGCTTTCTGCTGCTGTGACCTTCACTCGCTGTCCTTGTGCCACCTGTGGGCCCACAAATTTTTGCCACCTCCAGAAGGGCATTGTTTCCACTCTCTGGCCTCTGCTGCTGCTGCTGGGCACCTCCCCTTTTCTTCTTTTTGGCCACTCTGTGGCCTACTAATGTTTTGGGCCCCCTCCAGAATGTCATTTTTGCCCCTCTGTGGCCTACTCTTGGTTTTTTCCAAACCCCCATAAAGTCATTGGCCCCTGCTGACCTCATCCCGCTACTTTCCGTGAACTCCACACTGTTTCATTGTGCCACTCGTGTTTTTTTTCCTTTCTTTTGTTTTTTTCACCTCCAGAATGTCAAATTGGGGCCACTGTGACCTCTGTGCTGTTGCCCGGCCCCCCACCCGTGTCATTGGGGCCCCGTTGGGCCCACTATTTTTTTTGCCACCTCCAGAATGCATTGTGCCACGGTTTTGACCTCATGGCTGCTGCCTTTACCCCCCAAAACGTGTCATTTTTCCCAAAAATATGTCCCGCCCCTTGTTTTTGCCACCCCCAAAAATCATTTTGCCCCGGCCGACCCCATGCTGCTGCGCCCTGCCCTCCACACTGTTCTTGTGCCACTCTCGCCCCATGGTGCGCTGCTGTGACCTCCATCTCTGTCATTGTGCCACTCTGTGGCCTACTAAAATGTTTTGCCACCTCCAGAATGTCATTGTGCCACTGTCTGAACCCCTTTCTGCTTTTTTTTCCGGGCCTTTACCTTTTCCCCTCTCTGTCATTTGCCACTCTTTTGGGCCTATACTGTTTTTTCCCCTCCCGAATGATTGTGCCCTTGGGCCCACCTCAAAGCTGTGCTGCCCTGCCCTCCACACTGTTTCATTGTGCCACTCTTGACCTCATGCTGTGCGGGTGTGACCTTTACTCGCTGTCATTGTGCCCCTCTGTGGGGGCCCACTACTGTTTTGCCACCTCCAGAATTTCCCTTTTTGTCACTGTCTGACCCCCATGCGCTGCCGCCGTCACCTCCCCCTCTCTGTCATTGTTTCAACTCGTGGCCTACTACGTTTTTGCCACCTCCGAATTTTCTTGTGGGCCCCTCTCTGACCCCTGCGCTGCTGCCGTCACCCCCACTTGGGCATTTTTGCCCCCTCTGTGGCCCACTCCAGTTTTGGCCCCCTCCAGAATGTCCTTTTGCCCTGTCTGACCTCTTGTGCTCCACCGGCACCTCCCCTCCCGTCATTGTGCCAAATTGTGGCCTACTACAGTTTTCCACCTCCAAATGTCATTGTGCCCCGTCTGACCTATGTGCATGCCATTACCTACACCCTGTGTTTTTGTGCCATCTCTCTGACCTCAGTGCTGCTGCTGCTGTGGCTGCTGCTGTGACCTACACACTGTGTCATTGTGCCACTGTCTGACCTCATGCTGTTGCTGTGGCTGCTGCCGTGACCTAAACACTGTGTCATTGAACCACTCTGTGGCCTACTCCTGTTTTGCACCATTTAGAATGTCATTGTGCCACTGTCTGACCTCATCCCTGCTGTTGATGCCGTCAACTCCACACTGTGTCATTGTGCCACTCTTTGGCCTACTCCTTGTTTTTGCCACCTCCATAATGTCATTGTTGCCACGCCTGACCTCATGCTGCTGCTGCCGTGCCCTCCACACTGTGTCATTATGCCACTCTCTGACCTCATGCTGCTGCTGCTGCTGTGACCTCCACTCTCTGTCATTGTGCCACTCTGTGGCCTACTGTCACGGTCCGTGCCACGTTCCTGTCCTTAAGCTGCGGCCTCTGCTGCGAACCGCAGTCGTACCTATGATCCTATCGCAGATCTGGTTACTGTTGCAGTGTCGCTGTGAGCGCTCCTGTAGCTTGCCCGCTTACTCACCTGTGATTGCTGTGCGGCTTTCTCATGCTGGCCATGCGCTCCTCCATCTTGGCTGCTGCCCTGATTCCCTGTCTCTATAGAGGGCGGCGGCCACACTTCCCTTCCTTATTCCCCACAGTGTGCAGCGGGGGTTGGCTTCCTCTGTCAATCCCCTTCTACCTGGGGTTTATAAGCTGCTTCTCCTCACACTCCCGGCCTGATCGTTGTTTTGGGTTTTTGTTTGTGTCATTTGTGTCTTATTGTAGTCCCGTTGCTGTTGTGTTTTCTGATCTTTTTGTTAGCAATTCCGGGTGCTCATGTGGTCTCTTTGTGTCTCTGTCTGTGTCTTTGTGAGTTTCCTTGCCTTTTCTCTGCCCGTGTTCCTGCCCTGGTTTATGCCCTTTGGTTCTTGCCCGAGTTTAGCTTTAAATCCTGCTTATGTTCTTGGTGTCTGCAGTGTGTCTCTTTATTGTTCCCTTTACCTTTTGCTTTTCCTCCTGTTTGGCTTGTGTTTTGTCCGGTCTTTGTTTGTACCTGCACATATTTACTTCTTGTCTGCTTTGTCTCTGTTCCTATTCTGTTGGTGCCTAGCCTTGGCACTTCTGGCCTTTCTGGTCAGCTGCCGCTGCCGGGGACTGCTCTGGGGTGGCGCCTGGTGGCTGTTGGGGTCAGTCAACCTTACCACCAAAGGCTCTGTGAAGATGCCCATGCCCGATGGCCACTTGGTTACGCTCCCTCGGAGCAAGCCCGGCAGTGGTCCAGTGGGTCCACTACCCGCTCATCCGTTACAGTAGGATCAGGCCATGGACTCCGCTGACATTTTGCCCTCTGTTTCTTGGTTTATGTGCAGGTCTTGTTTGTGGCTGTTCCTTTTTTGTGTGTGGGAGTGTTTTTTCTTAATTTCTTTTTTGGCAGGTACTTTTGCCAGTTTGGCCTAGCTCATTGTCCATGCCCAGAGCATCCGTTTGGCCTACTCTTGGTCCAGCCCAGAGCATCCGTTTGGCCTAGCTCATGGTCCACCCAGAGCATCCGTTTGGCCTAGCTCATGTCCAGCCCAGAGCATCCGTTTGGCCTAGCTCATGGTCCAGCCCAAGCATCCGTTTTGGCCTAGCTCATGGTCCAGCCCAGAGCATCCGTTTGGCCTAGCTCATCGTCCAGCCCAGAGCATCCGTTGGCCTAGCTCATGGTCCAGCCCAGAGCATCCGTTTGGCCTAGCTCATGGTCCAGCCCAGAGCATCGTTTGGCCTAGCTCATGGTCCAGCCCAGAGCATCCGTTTGGCCTAGCTCATGGTCCAGCCCAGAGCATCCATTTGGCCCAGCTCATGGTCCAGCCCAGAGCATCCGTTTTGCCCAGCTCACGGTCCAGCCCAGAGCATCCGTTTGGCCCAGCTCACGGTCCAGCCCAGAGCATCCGTTTGGCCCAGCTCATGGTCCAGCCCAGAGCATCTGTTTGGCCAGCTCATGGTCCAGCCCAGAGCTTCCGTTTTGGCCAGCTCATGGTCCCGCCCTGAGCCTTCTGAGTCCCCCGTGGCTTACGGTCCCGCCCTGAGCCTTCTGAGTCCCCGTGGCTTACGGTCCCCCCTGAGCCTTCTGATCCCCGTGGCTTACGGTCCCCCTGAGCCTTCTGAGTCCCCATGGCTTACGTCCCGCCCTGAGCCTTCTGAGTTCCCGTGGCTTACGGTCCCGCCCTGAGCCTTCTGAGTCCCCGTGGCTTACGGTCCCGCCCTGAGCCTTCTGAGTCCCCCGTGGCTTACGGTCCCGCCCTGAGCCTTCTGAGTCCCCGTGGCTTACGGTCCCGCCCTGAGCCTTCTGAATCCCCGTGGCTTACGGTCCCGCCCTGAGCCTTCTGTGACCCCTGTGGCTTACTGCCTGCCCTGGGTTCCCCTCCCATTTTGCCTAGTGGCCCCGTGTTTGCCCCTGTGCACCTCCATTTCCTAGGATTCCCCTGGTACTGGCTGTGTAGCCTGTAGTTGGTTTTGGGGTTGCCCCCGGATTGTTTCGGTCCCCTGACCTAGGTGGAATTTCCATTTTGTGGATTGGAGGAGGAGGAGGGGGCTTAAGGAGGGGGGTACTGTCACGGTCCGTGCCACGTTCCTGTCCTTAAGCTGCGGCCTCTGCTGCGAACCGCAGTCGTACCTATGTTCCTATCGCAGATCTGGTTCCTGTTGCAGTGTCGCTGTGAGCGCTCCTGTAGCCGCTGCTTACTCACCTGTGATTGCTGTGCGGCTTTCTGAGCTTGTTTGTTAGCAGTCCGGTGTGCTCATGTGGTCTCTTTGTGTCTCTGTCTGTGTCTTTGTGAGTTTCCTTGCCGTGTTCCTGCCCTGGTCATGCCTTGGTTTCTTGCCCGAGTTTAGCTTAAGTCTCTGCTTATGTTCTTGGTGTCTTCAGTCTGTCTATTTATTGTTCCCTTTACCTTTTGCTTATCCTCCTGTTTGGCATCTGTTTTGTCCTGTCTTTGTTTGTACCTGCACATATTTACTTCTTGTCTGCTTTGTCTCTGTTCCTATTCTGTTGGTGCCTAGCCTTGGCACTTCTGGCCTTTCTGGTCAGCTGCCGCTGCCGGGGACTGCTCTGGGGTGGTGCCTAGTGGCTGTTGGGGTCAGTCAACCTTACCACCAAAGGCTCTGTGAAGATGCACATGTCCGATGGCCACTTAATTACGCCCCCTCGGAGCAAGCCCGGCAGTGGTCCAGTGGGTCCACTACCCGCTTTGCCCGCTCATCCGTTACACCTACTACTGTTTTAGCCACCTCCAGAATGTCATTGTGCCACTCTCTGACCTCATGCTGCTGCCGCTGTCACCTCCACTCTCTGTCATTGTGCCACTCTGTGGCCTACTACTGTTTTTGCCACCTCCAGAATGTCATGGTGCCACTGTCTAACCTAATGCTGCTGCTGCCGTAACCTACACACCGTGTCATTGTGCCATTCTGTGGCCTACTACTGTTTTTGCCACCTCCAGAATGTCATTGTGCCACTCTCTGACCGCATGCTGCTGCTGCCGTCACTTCCCCTCTCTGTCATTGTGCCTCTCTGTGGCCTACTACTGTTTTGCCACCTCCAGAATGTTCATTGTACCACTGTCTGACCTCATGCTGCTGCTGCAGTGACCTCCACACTGTGGCATTGTGCCACTCTGTGGCCTTCTCCTGTTTTTGCGACCTCCAGAATGTCGTTGTGCCACGTCCTGACCTCATGCTGCTGCTGCCGTGCCCTCCACACTGTGTTATTGTGCCACTCTCTGACCTCTGCTGCTGCTGTCGTCACCTCCACTCTGTCATTGTGCCACTCTGTGGCCTACTACTGTTTTGCCACCTCCAGAATGTCATTGTGCCACTGTCTGACCTCATGCTGCTGCCGCCGTCACCTCCACTCTCTGTCATTGTGCCACTCTGTGGCCTACTACAGTTTTTGCCACCTCCAGAATGTCATTGTGCCACTGTCTGACCTCATGCTGCTGCCGCCGTCACCTCCACTCTCTGTCATTGTGCCACTCTGTGGCCTACTACTGTTTTTGGCCACCCCCAGACTGTCATTGTGCCACTGTCTGACCTCATACTGCTGCCGCCGTCACCTCCAATCTCTATCATTGTGCCACTCTGTGGCCTACTACTGTTTTTGCCACCTCCAGAATTGTCATTGTGCCACTCTCTGACCTCATGCTGCTGCTGCCGTCACCTCCACTCTGTCATTGTGCCACCCTGTGGCCTCCTCCAGTTATCGCCACCTCCCGAATCCCATTGTGCCACTGTCTGACCTCATGCTGCTACTGCCGTGACCTACACACTCTGTCATTGTGCCACTTTATGACCTCATGCTGCTGCTGCTGTGGCTGCTGCCGTGACCTACACACTGTGTTATTGAGCCACTCTGTGGCCTACTCCTGTTTTTGCCACCACTAGAATGTCATTGTGCCTCTGTCTGACCTTATGCTGCTGCTGCTGTTGATGCCGTCAACTCCACACTGTGTCATTGTGCCACTCTTTGGCCTACTCCTGTTTTTGCCACCTCCATAATGTCATTGTGCCACTGACTGACCTCATGCTGCTGCTGCCGTCCCCTCCACACTGTGTCATTATGCCACTCTCTGACCTCCTACTGCTGTGACCTCCACTCTGTCATTGTGCCACTCTGTGGCCTACTACTGTTTTGCCACCTCCAGAATGTCATTGTTCCACTGTCTGACCTCATGCTGCTGCTGCCGTCACCTCCACTCTCTGTCATTGCGCCACTCTGTGGCCTACTACTGTTTTGCCACCGCCAATTTAGTCTAGGAAAGGCCCTGTACCCACGGCACGGTTTTTCAGCTGGTTTTTCAGCCGGTTCTTGGTTTTGAAAACCGGCGGTAAACCGACTGAAAAACCTTTACACGAACCTTAATAAAAAATCCGTGCAGTGGTCCCCACTGCACGGATTTTCCACCCAAAAAACATGAACTTTTTTCTTTCTTCCTTTGGGGTTTTCGGAGGGGTAAAAAAATTTTCCATGTGAAGGGGGGGGCTTTTTTTCCCGCAAACCGGGGAAAAAAAAGCCGCCCCCCCCCGGCGTAAACTGAAGGGAAAATTGCCCGGCCGGGGGTGAAGGGCCCCCTTACACTCCACCTATTGGTACATCTTTAACCCAACCCCACGCTACCAAAGGGACCCCCTTCTCGCAGATGGGCCTATAACACAGGTAAAATTTGTACCTCATATTATTTCCACAGTCATGAGATCGATGTAATTGGTTCTTAATCCATTAATATAATCGGGGATGATAAACCTCTGCTAAGCAGAGTCATTAGCATCCGTCATACGAGGAAATGCATGCCTCTTATTAATTAGATTCTGTTTACTAATGTCAACTATTTCTTGAAATCTTATTTATGTTCCTTTCAACATGAATGTTCTAATATGGAACTTCTTAAAGTTTCCGAGCTTTTAACTAATTCATTAGCTGCTGACATGAATACTGATTATATGAAGGTCCTATATGCAGGAATTCTGCCTCTCCTGCCTCACTAACTCTGCTACCAGCAAAGAATATGTTATCCACACGCCACTGTGATAGGGTTGCAGCGGGGGGGATAGAGTTCTTTAGGACTCTGAGGGAACTGGGGAGGGGGGGTTTGCAGTGAGTTGGGGCCCTTGTTATTATCTCTTCACAGCACACCTCAAAATTAACGGGTTCCCCTGTGGGGGATTTAACAGGTTTTAAAATTAAAGTCCTTCTCCATACGTAACTTCGGGAAACTCAATGATAACAGAAATGAAATGGCCCCTGGCTTCCACTTTTAAAAATGCTTACAGGGGGGGTAATAAGCCCCAAACACCGGGGGTTCACAGTCAATGCATTATTTTTCAACTAGCTACTTTTTCATATAAGTACAAAGACCGTATGGGGAAGTCTCCCTTAGCCAGGGTCCTCAACCCTCAACACAGAACACAAGAAAAAATGGGCAGGCTTCTTTAAATTGCAAAAAATGTAAAAAAATTTTTTAAAAAAGTCCCAAAATAAAACTTGAATGACAGCGTTTACTATTTGCAATTATGGGGAGAACTTTCCCATTAAGCGGTATAATAGATGTTAAAGAACGTATTTTCATCTGCGTACTGGATGCATAGTCTGGGTCGCTCCGGCTTGGACCGGCAGTACCTGACAGGCGGGCGTGGCGCGGGGCTACATTTCGGGGACCTCCCCCTTTTTTCCAAGCACGCACTGCTGATTTACCCCTAAAATTTTTATAGGTAAGCACGGAGAGTGTATACTATATATGGCTACTTTGGGCTAATGGATAGGGTTTTTGTTTTTTTTTGTTTTTAAAAGAAGGCTCAAAGGCCCCAAAACTTTCGTTCTCCCAGGGGTGCAAGTGTTTTTTTTAATACATGAATCCATTCGCTTCTCGTCATAAAAAAAGGGTTTTTCGATGGATTGTCCCTCCCCTCTTAACTTCCTCTAAAAAGCCCATTTAGTTCTGTACTTGTGATTGTTTTCTAAAAAAATGCCTAGCAACCCCTCGTTTCCCCAAAATTTCTTCCCTTTCATCGTTCTATACATTTATTTTTTGCGAAAAACCCTGATTTTACTACGATGTTGAAAAATTCTAATTTTTACGCTACGTGTTGTTGCCGACATATGCAACCCGCACGGGCTTTTCAAAATGAAAAATCGCATTCTTAGTATTGCATGTGAACGCCCCCCCAAATTTGGTATGTTTTTTCCAGTGGGGGATGTGTGATGTGGGGGCCCCCCGTATAACAGCACTACAGTTTGCAATTGGCGCATGGGTAAGTTCCTCTTTTTTCTTGTTCTTAAAAAACTTCTGACTAAGGTTTTTTTTTTCCCCCGTATGTCATTCGGGACTTTTTTGGCTTCCTATGCCGTCCTTTGCGAAAAACAAAGAACGGTGGATCTTTAAATATCTTCCCACATTTGACATCAGCCCTAAGTATGCTCCAGTGTTTTTGTATTGCTTTTTTTATCATTCATGGTTTTACTTGTGCTAAGTAACCCAGTTTGTTAGCTTTCCTTATTTTGAGGGCGATTGAATAGGACAGAACGATCTTTTTCCCCTATCTCTTGTGCTATTGTTTCTATTTTGGTTTTATTATATCCTCTTTCAACAAATTTTTTAACCATCTCCTGACTCTGTTGTTGAAAAGTGTGGGGGAAAGCAGAGGGTTTTGGCCCCCCTGGGGTTTTGGCCCTTTTTGCTATCCCCTCAAATTTTTAGGTGCGTGAAAACTTTTTTTGAAGGACATTATTTCTGAAAAATGGGCTTGGTGAATAAGCGGTAATAAATCCCTCCCTATCTTCCCCCCTCAACGCAAGGGTAGTGGATGAATTCCCCTGCCCATGGGGGCCGTAAATTTGATAGAGGGTGTTTTTTATTAATATTATCCACGAATATTTCTAGTTTTTTTTTTGATCCATTCCATAGGACAAAGATGTATCCAATACCTTACCAGACCAAAAACCCCTTTTTAGCCCGTGTTTTGAATGAATTTCGATTCTAGGGCAGCCAGAAACGCTACATAACTTGACGCGACGGCACCCCATAAGGTGCCCCGTATTTTTAGGTAATTTCCCCCCCCAAATCTGAAATAATTTTTAGTTAGAACTATATAAGCAATGCATTAAAAAATTAATTTTTTTTTGGTTGGTAAGGGTGGGGTCCTCCCCCTAATGCCTCTCTGGTAGCCTGCATCCCCTTTCCCCCTTGGATATTGGTGAAAAGTGATTTCATCTAGGGTACACATAATGTAAGGCCTATGTTTGTTTTGGATCGAGAACATGTAAAAAATTTACCTGTATCTCTTTTAAAAATGTAGTCTCTCTTAAATACTCTTTTAAGAAGATCAACTTTTACGGGAATAGGTTCCAAACAAGGAAAAAAATCCCCGAAAGATAGGGCGTCCGGGGGGGGGGTCGTAAGAGACTTTGAATTTTGGGATAGGGGAGAAAACGTTTAAAAAAGGATCAATAAAACCAAAATAGAAAAAATAGCACAAGAAATAGGGAAAAAGATCGTTTTTCCTATTCAATCGCCATCAAAAAAAGGGGAAAGCATAACAAAATGGCTTAATTAGCACTAATACACACAGTGAAATGTAAAAAGAGCAATACAAAAACCTGGGCATACTTAGGAGATGTCAAATGTGGCAAGTTATTTAAAGATCCACCGTTCTTTGATATCGCAAAGGACGGACGATAGGGGGCCAAATAGTCCGAAGTGAATACGGGGGAAAGAAAAAACCTAAAGTCAGAAGTTTTTTTTAAAAACATAGAAAAAAGAGGAATTACCCATGGCCAATTGAGAAAATGTGTGCTGTTTACGGGGGCCCACACACACATCCCCCCACTGGAAAAAACATACCAATTTGGGGAGCGTTCCCAAAAAACAAGAATTTCATTTAATTTTGAAAAGCCCGTGCGGGGGTTATTTGGCAAAAAACGTAGCGTAAAAAAATTTGAATTAACGAAATCTAGTAAAACAGGGTTTGCGCTAAAAAAATAAATGTATAGAACAAAAGTGAAGGGGAAAAGGAAATTTGGAGAAAAAGAGTGTTGTAGGATTTTTTTAGAAAACAATCACAAAGTATAGAACTAAGATGGGTGTTTTTGAGGAAGTTGAAGAGAGGGAGGGGGCAAACCTCGAAACGCTTCTTTTTTACAGAACGAGATGGATTAAATGTATTAAACACCTTGCACCAGCTGGGATGAAAAAGAAAAATTGGGGCCCTTTGAGCCTTCTTGTAAAAACAAAAAAAAAAAAAAAAAAAAAAAAAACCCCTATCCCCTTAGCCATAGTAGCGGCAATATGTATAAATCTGCCGTGCTTACCTATAAATTGTAGAGGGTAAAGTCAGCGTGGTGCTTGGAAAAGGGGGGGGTCCCCCGAAACGTGCGCCCTGCGCCCGCCGCCTGTCAGGTACTGCCGTGCTCCAAAAACCCGGGGCGCCAGAGCTATGCATCGCAGTCTGCAATGAAAAATACTCTCAACATTATTATACCGCTAATTGGAATGTTTTCCCCCCCAAATCGAAAATAGTACAACGCTGTCATTAAGTCTTGTATTTTGGGGGCTTTTTAAAAATTTTCACATGTTTTTTGCAAATTTAAAAAAACCTGCCCCTTTTTTTTCTGGGCGGTTACCCAGTTATTTGGTATCCCGACTGTATTGTGGCTGTTTTTTTTCACTGTCGGTGTGCAAAAGGCGCAGCCACCAGATTGCTTTACTTTTCTTCATTCTTTTGTGCCCCCACTCTGTCTCATAGGACCTAAACTACCCAAAAAATCCCTCCCCTCCAACAGTGTTCCCGCAACTTCTGTCGCCCCCCCCCCTTTTTCTAGCATGCACAACATAGGTTTGACTGTTTTTTCCTTGCTTTACAACCAACCATTTCTGTTGCTGGGACTTTTGGCGCCCTCTAATGGCCAAGGGGAAAAAACTAGTTTTCACTTGGATAAGAAACAGTGACAGTAGAGCTTACCCCGGGTCACAAATATTATAAAGGGGAGTGATTGTGAATTGTTATCTGTGGCTTGTGTATACAGTCTGCTCGCACTGCGGGGGACCACATTAACCAATGAAGGATCATGATTTATGCACAGCCTGAAAAGTAAGTTCAGATGTAAATGCTACTGTAGCTGCTTATTAGTGATAGCAAAGATACACTACTCGTAAAAAGTTAGGGATATTTGGATTTTGGTTGAAATTTCAGGATGAACATAACACTTCTTGACAATTTTTTAAATGCACTAAATGAGCAAATATCTTCCCTTTAGATGCACACGTCCAACTATTCAATGTTTCAGGACTTTTTGCACAACTTGCTGATCTCTAACAAGGAGCTTAATGGCACAATTCTCAACAGGTGTTTGATCCCTGAATCGCCCAATACGTTTAGGGGATAAATTTGAATTGGGATTTAAACAGTCCTCCTCCTCCTGCTGTTTATATTTTGACATCATAAGCAGAGCCGTCTTAACAGCATTATGGGCCCTTGGGCATAACACTGCAGTGGGCCCTGCCCACATACATGACATCACACTTGGCCATGCCTCGAACCCCCCTCAAGTACACCCATATTATCTCGCCACTTATGTCTGGACACCGGCAACCTGCAGTCTACAAGACTATTTGGCAGGGCAGGGAACCTTTGACTCCCTTCTCCACCATGGTTTTTAACTGTTTGCACATCCTAAAAACACACAAACAGTTCAATAAGCAAAGCCAACCAAGGGATCCAGGGCATGTTTCTTGTATTCCTGGGACATACATGCACCACTTGGGGCCCCTCTACTTGTGGGGCCCCCGGGAAACTGCCTAGTGTGCCCAATGGAAAAGATGGCCCTGATCATGAGACCAAGACAACACCTTACAATTGATCAACAGTACCTCGTCATTGTGAGGCTTTAAGCTCAGTGGCTACTTCTGTCTGAGAGCAACCTGCTTGGAGTGTGACAGAGTGTAATCGGCAGGTTGCATCAGAGATAAAGAGAGACTGGAAGAGTCACAGAAAGGCAAAGAAGTGGGCGTCCTTTTGCTCCATCACACACTGATGACCACTTCATTGTAACTATGCCCTGTTGAACAGGATGATGAATGCTGCACAACTCCAGGCTAGTTTAAGGGAGGTGAGAGGTGACCAAGTGTCACATCTGATCATTCATAACAGTTTACATCATCGTGGTCTGCTTGATAGATGACCGGAAATTAGAGATGGGCGAATTGATTCTAACGAAGTGGAATTCGTTTAGAATTTCAGGAAAACTTTGATTCTGAACGAAGTCGAAGTTTGGGGTGATTCGCGGGAACGAAGCGTGTTTTTAATTCATAAAATGGCTGCGAGCACATGGCGTTACATGGGGCAAAGAACTCTGGGAGGAAGAAAGGAGGACCCTCAATGGCATGTGCAGAGATGAAGCCAATCAGAGACCGGCGGGATTCTGTGACGTCACCGCACTATATAAGTCCGGATGCGACGCTGGAGCTCATACCGCTCTCTTTTTGCCGTGTTGTAGCTGCTGCAGCTCCTGTAGCTGGGATCTCACACAAAAGAAAGACCTTTTATACAGCGATTTTTTTGGGGGGTTTCACAACTTTTCTCAGAGACTGCTTCTCTTTCGTTCTAATTCTGATTTTGTGGGGTATTGGAACTGAAGTCCAGTGTGCGTCCAGTTCAGCTGCATATACATTTTAATGATATCTGCTCAGTTCTGGAGCCCATTGAATATCCATGGGTGATCTAAGCCTGTTTTTGCTGTTGTATTCAGTTAAAGAGACAGCGTTTTTACAATCCAAATACCAGTTAATTTTTGGCTGCTTATTTCTTTTGCGCAATGTATATCCAAGGGCTACTTAAACGTCTTTGTGCTATTGTAGTCAGTAAAAGAAAGGTTTTTTATTTTAAAAGCCAGAGAAGAAACTTTGCCTGTAGCATAATTCATATCCGAAGGTTAATTAAAGGGGTTTTGCCACGAAGTAAAGTTGATGTGGGAAGCTTGCAATTGAAATAACAAAAATTTTCACCATTCATTATTATTATTATTCTGCACTGTTTTTGTCTTAGCTGCTCCTTTAGTAAAACATTGTTTACAGCTCGTCTCCAGGGGATACGACAAGGGCTGAGAGCTCCTCAGTCCTGGCCGCACATGCTCAGACATCACTTCTCCTCTCAGGCAACTACTGAGTGTTCAAACCCCAGGTGCTGTCATTCTGCTCCTGTCCTCTGTCCATCTTAGTAATTAGTCAAACAGTGCAAATAAATAAAAAAAGAAACTTCAATCAGGTCTGTGCATTGTGAAAGAGAAATAAAATCCACAGGTTGGTTCCTGCAGGGATTTGAACCTAGGACCCTTGTGCCTGGAGGCAAAACTATACCTCTCAGCTACTCAAAATGCTTTATATAAACAGACCTTTCTTTGACTACAGAGAGGAAAGGCCTGGTGATGTCATCCTGCTGGAGCACATGATATGCAATTCAAACAAATCACACACGCCCCCTTCTGAGCACACAGAGCTGAAGAGCTGGATGTAGGAGGTATGAAATGAGATCGTGGCAAAACCCCTTTAAGTGTTTTTCTGCTCCTGTAGTCAGTAAAATACACGTCGTTTTAACACACACTTAGCTGTTAATTTTTGGCAGCTCATTTCTTTTGCGCAATTTAGATCCAAGGGTTAATTAAGTGTTTTTCTGCTGTTGTGGTCAGTAAAATACACGTCGTTTTAACACGCTACATAGCTGGTAATTTTTGGCAGCTCATTTCTTTTGCGCAATTTAGATCCAAGGGTTAAATAAGCGTTTTTCTGCTGTTGTAGTCAGTAAAATACACGTCGTTTTAACACGCCACATAGCTGGTAATTTTGGGCAGCTCATTTCTTTTGCGCAATTTATATCCAAGGGTTAAATAAGCGTTTTTCTGCTGCTGTAGTCAGTAAAATACACATCGTTTTAACACGCCACATAGCTGGTAATTCTGGGCAGCTCATTTCTTTTGCGCAACTTAGATCCAAGGGTTAATTAAGTGTTTTTCTGCTGTTGTGGTCAGTAAAAGAAACTGTGTTTTTCAACACCAAAGAATAAAATTTGACTGTAGCATAATTCATATCCGAAGGTTAATTAAGCCTGTTTGCGCTATTATATTCAATAAAATACACAGTGTTTTTTAAACGACACAAGTACATTTTTCCTGCCCATTTGTGGAGCGCAATTTATATCCAAGGGTTAACCAAGCTTGTTAGTGGGTTCATTTGGAGTCAAATACAGGGTCTGTATTTATCATATACAGATATCTTCATTAAAAAGAGTCTGTAAATTTTATAACAAACAGTATGTCAGACAGAGAGGTGGCAGGCTCTTCACCTGCGAGTGGCAGTGACACAAACATTCCTGGAGCAGGCCCAGGTCGCAGCACAGCAAGGGGACGTCGCAGCAGGGGTCACTCGGTGTGGCCACAACTGCCGCTGTCCTCTAGCGGCCGTGTGTTGTTCAGCAACCCAATGGTTCTTGATTGGTTGATTAGGTCATCCACTTCCTCCCAGATGACATCTGACAACCCCAGCCAAGAGTCGATGGGAACGTCAGACACAACCCTTAGTTGGCGTGGCCCGGGAGCGGGTCATCGGCCCTCACCTGTCCTCAACCCGCCTCTGTCCCATCTGGTTCCCTCAGCTAGAGATCTACTATGTGGTCTGGGCTCAGCGCCACTATACAGTGAGGATGAACAATTTGAGGAGGGCAGTCAGCAGCTACTTGGCAGCGAAGAAATGGGGCCAATATCCCCCTGCTTCTTGCAGTAGGCGGCAAAGTATAGATGTGGAGAGTGGCATGGGAGGTCATGTTGTGAGGGGTCAGCCTCTGCATACCAAGACTGGTGATGAGGACAGCAGTGACGATGAAACACAAATAGATGATGATGTAGCCGACCGCACTTGGGAGCCGGGTGAAGCAAGGGCTTCATCATCGTCAGGAGAAGAGGTATTCAGGCAGCGGCGCAGACAGCAAGTGGGTTATGTGGCCGTCAGTCAGCAGGGGAGCAGCAGTGTGAGGTCAGGAGCCAAGCGGCCAAGGGGTAGAAAACCTGCTTTACAGGTCCAAGAAAGTAGCGGCACAGGAGCTCAGCGAGGCAGCGGCGGCAGTAGTCACTTAGTGCGGAGCGTTGGCGGTAAAATCCGATACTCGGCGGTGTGGCAGTTCTTTGCTAAGACACCGGAGGAGCCGAATATGGGTATATGTAGAATCTGTAGGCAGAAAGTGAAGCATGGCCAGGGAGCTAACGTTGGCACCACGGCCCTGCGTCAACACATGCAGCGTCACCATCCGGTGGCCTGGGAGAAACGTGGCTCAGATGTGGTGGTCCATCCTGCCGCCGTAGCAGCAGCAGCGCCCAGTGGCACGCATGCCATTGCAGCCAGTCAAGGCTCCACCACCTCTGCAGAAGGGAGCTGTTTCTCTTTGCCATCATCTCCTGGTCCAGATGCCTCCTGCTCCTCGCTACTCATGGCGCCAGCAGTCGTTCAACGAGGTGATTGCAAAGAGACAACAATATGCGTCCAACCATCCTAAGGTGCAGCAGCTGACCGTGCTCCTGTCCAAGTTGTTGGTACTGCATCCCTCCCTTTCCAAATGGTGGACTCTGCACCGTTCAGAGAACTAATGGCTTGTGCTGAGCCAAAATGGAGAGTTCCAAGCCGTAATTTCTTTTCCAAAAAGGCAGTACCAGCACTTCATAAATATGTAGAACAGAAGGTGGGCCAGTCCTTGAGCTTATCGGTTTGTTCCAAGGTGCACGGCAGCGCGGACGTCTGCAGCTGTAACTACGGTCAGGGCCAGTACATGTCCTTTACGGCCCACTGGGTGAATGTGCTTTCTGCCCAGGCACACCAACAACTTGGACAGGAGACGCCGCTTTCTCCTCCACGTTGTCAAACTGCTGCACCTGCGCCAATGTCCGCCGCCTCCTCCTCCACCATCACCACCTTCTCAGCCTCCATCATACCATATGTGTAGGGCACAGCGGTGTCACGCAGTTCTACACCTGGCTTGCCTCGGCGAACGAAGTCACACAGGGGAGGAACTGCTCCACGTCATGCAGCAAGAAATCGATGTGTGGCTTTCTCCACGCCAACTGCAAATCGGAACCATGGTGACGGACAATGGGAGGAACATGGTGTCCGCGCTGCACCGAGGAGGGTTGGTCCATGCGCCCTGCATGGCGCACATGTTCAATCTGGTTGTGAAAAGGTTCCTGAAGCCTTCAACCGATCTTCAGAAGATTCTGAAAATGACCAGGAAACTGTGCATGCATTTCATCCATTCCTACAAAGCCAGGAACACCCTCCTCGAGTTGCAGCGGCAGAACGGCCTCCCCCAACACACACTGATATGCGATGTTTCCACCCGTTGGAATTCCAGCCTGCACATGTTGGACCGACTGTATGAACAAAGAAAGGCCAATAACGATTTTTTGATGATCCAGGCAGACAGAAGTACTCCCCTGTGTAACTTTTATGTCAGCCAGTGGCAGCTCATGCGTGACACCTGCCGTTTGTTGAGACCATTCGAGGAGGCGACGTTATTTGTCAGTCGCCAGGACTACGGGATGAATAACATCATTCCACTGCTTCATGTCCTGGAACAGATGCTGAAAAATCTGTCTGGGCAGGGGACTGGAGACGTGGCGATTACATCTCGCGGCCACATGAGTCCGGTGGGGACTGAACTGGAGGAGGAGGAAGAGGACATTGGAGCAGAAGCATTGTCTGGTGAAATGAGTGGATTTTCTACCCAGGTGACAAGAGAGGAGGAGCAGGAGCAGCTGGAGGAGGTAGATGGAGATGAGGAAGACGAGGCAGATGACCCGCAAGCACCATGGGAGTATACAGTGGAGATGGAGACAGGGAGCCCCTCGGAGTCACTTGTGCAGATGGCCCGCAGCATGCTGATTTGCCTGGCTAGTGACAGACGAATAGTCACCATCAGGCAGAGGGATGACTTCTGGTTCTCCACCCTACTGGACCCTCGCTACCAGTCCAAAATGGGAGCCTTTTTCCCAGCTGCTGAGAGGGAGGACAATCTCAAATACTATACAGAAATCCTACGTAGTCAGTTTGCTAACGTTCCGAAACCATATTTGGCCAAGGCAATTCTACCTCCATCAGCTTCATCATTAATACCTAAAAAAGTTCCAACGCAGTTTATTATGAAGTATAAATGGGGTAGTCTGGATCCAGTTTCTGCGTGACACCAATTTGTTGAAATGCAGCGTATGGAATTGAAGGAGACCCTAAATACAGGGAATGTTTTAGGTGCTTATTTTGCATTCGGTGCCATTAGTGATGGAATTTAGTACAAAACTGGAATGAGAAGCAAAAGCAAATGCTGCAAAACTGGCTTGGGATGAGCTTCTTCAGTATGAAGAACCGCCTCCGCCTCCTCCTTGAGCCTCGTCTGTCATATCCGTGTACCGTACCTCTTGCCTCCGTCTCTTGACCACAAACCATTGCCGCTTTTCCTGACCTTACGCTTGTCCCCGACTCCGAGTTTGCCTTACGATTTTGTACCTTGCTACACCTCGGCTGCCACCGCAAGCAAGTCACGTCAGGGGTAATGACCTGGTAGACTCCCGCCGCAGCAAGTCCATCCCGCTTTGTGGCGGGCTCTGGTGAAAACCGGGACCTACTTAGATTCCGCTCCCTGGCGTGGCTATTGCCATCGTCCCCTTACTGTGCTGCGATCTGTGGTGGCTCCGATAACCTACTACCGTGTTCTTTGACGCTATCGTAGGATCTTAGCCCTCAGCTTGTTTTTTTTCCAGCTGTTGCTGCCAAGACTTTATCAGGCTACATTCCCCCTTCAGTTTTTTGGTCAGTTTTGCCCTCTTAAGTGCTCAAGGAATTTTAGAGTGAAGCGATTCTAAGAGCGGCGGCAGTCATGTGCGTGTCATACTAAAACACAACATTGTATGAAGACCAAATCAAGCTCCCTCTGCATATTTAAGCATGGCACAACGTTCTACAGCACCCTGCAGGCTCTGTGCAGCCTGGAAATAGCTGTTTTTTAACGTGATTCGTCCCGAAGTAATTCGGACCGAAACAAATTTTGTCGGAAAATTCGGCGAAGTTGGCGAACCAAATTTTTGAGAAATTCGCCCATCTCTACCGGCAATGGTACCTGACCACACCACAAGGCACAACCATCATCCTGTTGCACGGGCCAGGGAGCATCTACACTGGATGAGGGACCAGTGATCCTCAGTGCTGTTCAATGATGAAAGTCGATTGATGGCTACAATGCTGGAGATGACTTCATGTATAAATACTGCCTAGATCTAAGACTTTCTTTGTCACCCATAGCAACCAACCAGGGCTCATAGCAACCAATCAGGGTTCATAGCCACCAATCAGAGCTCATAGCAACCAATCAGAGCTCATAGTAACCAATCAAGGCTCATAACAACCAATTAGAGCTCATAGCAACCAATCAGGGCTCATAGCAACCAATCAGGGCTCATAGCAACCAATTAGAGCTCATACAACCAATCAGGGCTCATAACCCCAATCAGGCTCATACACAATTTCAGGCTCATAGCAACCCAATCAGCGCTCATAGCAACAAATCAGGCCTGCCCAATTTCCCTCATAGCCACCAATCAGCCTCATAAAAACCAATCAGAGTTTATAGCAACCAATCAGGTTTCCCAAAAGCTATAGCAACCCAAAAATCAGCGCTCATAGCCACCAGTCAGAGCTCATAGCAACCAATCAGCGCTCATAGCAACCAATCAGAGTTCATAGCAACCAATCAGAACTCATGGCAACCAATCAGAGCTCATAGCAACCAATCAGAGCGCATAGCAACCAATCAGCGCTCATAGCAACCATAGCTCAAACCTCCCCTGATATATGCCTGAACAAGCACATTTACTGCACTGCCTGCTCCTTCTGCACCACCTCTGGATTTGTCAGCTAAAGACTACTGTGAGGCTAGCAACCTGAGGGCTCCCTGCCACAAAGTCCAGATCCCTGAACAGGGGATAAAGGGTGAATACCAGTACACCCCTTGGACTCCACTCCACAGTTTACCCCAATGGAAAATCTGATACAACCCAGGGAATTCTACTCTACAGCAGGTATTCAGAATGTTATCATGAAGGGGTGTTCTGTATCCGAAAAACTAAAACAAAAATTGCTTTGACTGCTATATAAATATAAATTAAAAAATCAGCACAGAATTTTGGGTCCTACTTAGGAAATAGGGTTTAAGGATCAGAATCCACTTTATGTAAACTGCTATGAATTTGACTGTTTTTGCTATTCAGGAATTTAGAAAAATGCAGATCCCAAATCGGAGGTGAATTTGAAAATATTGCTCCCTATGGTATACTGTGCACTAAAACCCCTTATTATCACGTACCATATGAGGTAGAAAGCCATTTTGCATCCCTCAGATTTCAGGGCATTGATTCAATCTCAACCTCTGCACCCTAATACACTAGGTACAATAGGTACAATTTATTGTCCTCATTTGCTTTCATCACACTTGCTGGCACGTAGCTCTTGATTGGCATTCAGTGCATATCCCCTCTTCACTATGGAGTCATCATCAGTCAGGTCCCGTTGAAGGATATGTTGTCCGTCCCTATGAGCCGTTCACTAGAACACGCGACTGATTTACTGCAACACGTCAAGCCAGGCAATATTGATTTGACTGTATGTTGGCTCCCAGAAGATGAAGCCGCTTTGTTCCCTGCATAACATTGAAATCTTTACAATAAGAAGAAAAACTAGTTTGTCATTTGCTCTATTCATTACCATTACTGTTAGACAGCATGTTATGATCTGTTTATGGAAAATGATAATGGAGCTCATTATTCCAGACGTTCCATGGATCAACATTAAATATCAATTAAAGGTACCATGTTTTCTGTGTTATTGAAACAAATCTCAAAAGGAAAGTAACTTAAGAATATTGAAGAACTGGGACAAGTCCTGAATTCCAAGCGAGCAAGTGACTCAATAAGGAGCAATGGCGTGTCCTCTGGGTTTCTGGCCAGTATAAGTCAATGCTGGGTGTCTTACTAGGTATTAACTTTTTTTAGAGGCATAACTTGAAGCTTCTGGGCCACAGCAATATAATTGTAGAATAATTGTAACTGGGCCTACAACTACAGTGTAACTGGGCCTACAGCTACACCACTGACTCCACCAACTGAACTTCATTGTAACAATGTACACTGTAACTACAAAGCAACCTCATTTCATGTTTACTTTAAACAAGAATTATATGCCTCCTATGTACAAGAATATAATTACTATAATACTGCTCACTTTGTACAAGAATATAACTACTATAATATTGCCTCCTACATACAAGAATATAACTACTATAATACTGCCCCCTATGTACAAGAATATAATTACTATAATACTGCTCACTTTGTACAAGAATATAACTACTATAATATTGCCTCCTACATACAAGAATAAAAAACATTTCTAAAAATATGCCCCCAATGTACAAGAATAAAACCCTTACTATAAAAAACTGCCCCTTGTTACAAAAAATTAATTTTAATAATACTGCCCCCCCTATGTAAAAGAATAAAAATTTTTCAAAATTTACGCCCCTAATACAAAAATATAACTACTTTTTTTTCTGCCCCGGGTACATGAAAAAAATATTACTATAAAATGCTAACAGTAAAAGAATTTAAATTTAACAAATAATACGGGCCCCCATTTGTAAAAGAATATAACTACTATAATACTGTCCTATGTAAAAGAATTTTTAAAACCCTATTATAAACTTCCCCCCCCTATGTACAAGAATATAACTACTTTTAAAAAATTAAAGGCCCCCTATGTAAAAATTTAATAATAAAACAATAAATGCTCCTAGGGTACAAGAATATAATCCTATAATCTGCTCCTATGTACAAAAAATAAAATTTATAACAAATAAAAATACTGCCTCCTATGACGGAATTTAAAAACTACTAAAATTACTGTCCCTTTATTTTAAAATTTTAACTACTTTAATTACTCCCCAAAAGAACAAGAATAAAAACCCAACTATAAAAAACTGCCCCCATTTTGTAAAAAAAAAATTTTAACAACTAAAATACTGCCCCCTTTTGTAAAAATGGAATATAATTCCCAATAATACTGCCCCCCATGAACAAAAATTTTAAAAATACTTAATATTTCCCCAAAAGTACAAGAATATAACAACTTAATATTTGCCCCCTTTAATACAAGAATAAAACAATTTAAAATACTGCTCCTATGTACAAGAATATAAATATTATAATCTGCCCCCCTTTTAAACAAAGAATAAAAAAATAAAATACGGCCCCCTATGTACAAGAATAAAATACTATAAAAACTGCCCAACGTAAAAAGGAATTTAAACCCCCATAATACTTGCCCAAATTGTACAAGAATTAAATCCTAAAAATACGGGGCCTCCTATTGAAACAAAAATAAAAACTACTATAAAACTGCCCCTATGTACAGGAATAAAACCCCTTAAAAAACTCCCCCCTTTTTTAAAATAGAAAAAACTCCCTAAAAATACTGTCCCAAAATGAACAAGAAAGGGAACTACTTTAATCCCTTGCCCCTATTACAAGAAATTTTTAAAACAAAAAAAATCCCCCTTAATGTACAAAAAATTTAACCTATAATATTTGCCCCTTTTGTACAAGAATATAACACTTTTAATGTTTCCCCCTATGTGCAAAAATAAAACCCTATAAATACTGCCCCCTGGGGAAAAAAAGAATAAAAATACTATAAAAATGACCCAAAATGTACAAAGTGTAACTGCTAAAATTAACTGCCCCTTTTTGTCCAAGAATAAAACAAACAAATAATACGGGGCTCCCTATGTACAAGAGGGGAAACCCTCCCATAATACTCCCTCCTACATACAAAAAAAATAACTTTTCAAAAATGCTCCTTGTACAAGAATATAACTTATTTTAAAAAACTGCCCCCTTTTATGAAACAAAAAAATTTTCCCTTATTTATAATACTGTTTCCTATGAAACAAGAATAAAAACTATAAAAACGGGCCCCAATAAAAACAAAGAATATAAACTATTTTAAAATTTACTGCTCCTATGAAAACAAGAATTTTAACTTTTATAAAAATTTTCCCCCTTGAACAAGAATTTTAAACTTTTAAAATGACCCCTATGAACAAGAATAAAACTACTATAAAATTCCCACCCTTTTGGGTACAAAAAATTTTAAACAAACAAAAATACCCCCTCCTTGTAAAAGAAATATAACAAAATTAAAATACTGCCCCTTGTACAAAAAAAACCCTATAAAAATTTTTCTCCCCCGAATGTAAATTTTAAAAAAATTTTTAAAACTAAAACGTTCCCCAAGAAATTAAAATTTTAATTTTTTCCATATTAAATTATTTCCCCCCAAGTTAAAACAAGAAAAAAAACTATTTTTTTTTAATGCCTCCTATGAAACAAAAATAAAAACTACTAAAAAAACTGCCCCTAGGTACGGGGAATATAACTCAAAAAAACCCCCCTCTAGTAAAGGGAATATAACTACAAATAAAAAATGCCCCCAATTTTCCAAGTTATAACTACTATAAATACCCCCCCAATGAAACCCCAAAAATTAACAACTATAATACTGCCCCTATGTCCCCAAAAAATATAACTACTATAATCCCCCCCTTTTTATGTACGGGAAAAATTAACTACTTTTAATTTCCCTGACCCCAATGTCCCAAGAGTGTAACTGCTATAATACTATAAGGGTAATGTTATTCAGGGGAAAAATTTTACAGAAAAAGCCGGATATAAACTGAAAGGGTTTATAGGAACATCAAGGCAATGTAACCGACACATTTATTATTACCTGAAAATTATTTTAAAACAACCAGCTGTAAAAAAAAATTTTAAAATCACAAGTTGATTTGAAAGTAAAGGTGGGGGCGTCAGTGCGGTGGGAAACCCTCCAGCATCCATTCCCCCCACACCTTCTTTGACCCTCGCGGTTCCCCCTTTTACGGCTGCTGATCTCTGCCCTGTGCTATCTCTAAAGTCATTAACAGTAATTTTTAAAACGAGCAAAAGAAAACATCTTTTTAAATCAAAAAATAATAAAAAAAAATTTGGGTTTTTCCCGGGTTAAAACTAAAATTGTAAGTTTTTTAAACTCCCAAAAGGTTTTAATTTAAAAGGTGGAAGAAAATTTAAGGGGCCCAAATTGGTGTCTAGGAAAAAGGGAAAATCTCCCCTTCTCTCTCTTTTTACAAAAAAAACCCCCTGTTTTTTTTTTGTATTTTTGTACATTTCCACTCTAAACATTAAACTTTAGGCCAACATTCCTGCCGAAAAAGCTTTTTTTTAAAAAGGGGTTCCCCAAAACTACAAGGTTGGGCCCAGTGGCGTAACTTGAAGCTCCTGGGCCCAGTGCAAAAATTTAAATGGGGCCCCCCCAGCTCCCATGTGCCCGTTAAAAATTGTTTGGTCTCTCTATTTGGGGGAAGGGCTTTTGGACCCCTCAGGTGCAGGGCCCGGGTAGTGGTGCTACCTTTTGCACCCCCCTTTTCCCAAACGTTTCCTGTTTCCCTGTTTTTTTTATTTTTAAAAAATTTGCAAAAAAAAGTCACTTTGCAATATTTTGTCCCTTTAAAAACCTTGTCCAAACTATTCCTGGGATATCCCCCTTTGTAGGGGGGCCTGCAAAAGGGCCTCCTTGGTCGCTATAGCTACAGACGGTTTAAATTTTCCCTTGATAGGGTGCCACACGGGTTTGCTTACCTACAGACCTGGTTTAAAATGCGCCTAGTAAAAGGGCCGGGAAAACCCACCCCCGGGTTTTCAAAGTAAACCAAAAAAACGGGAATGAGGTAAAAATGAATCAATGAATTGGACCCCCCCTTTTTGGGTTTAATTTTTGTCTTTTGTAAAAAATTGTTTGGGGGCATGGTGGCAAAAAAAAATTTTAAACCCAAATTGGCCAAACTGGGATTTGGAAATTCAATTAATAGAAAGTACTTATCAAAAAAAAAAGTTGGGGGGAGTTCCCAAAACAGATGAGGGGACGCGAGGGGAAAAGCACAATGAGGATAAATGACTTAAAGGGGTTTTCTTGCTACGAAGATCATATCTCAAGGGTTATGGGGGCATTAAAATTAGGCACTTTTGTAAAATTGGGTTTTAATTCCTCAGTCACTTTGAAAAGTTTGAAATGAAAAACTGTTTTCCCCATTTTTAGTGTTTAGTCGGAACACAAACCCCCTTTTTTTGTTGGGGGCTTTTTTGGAACACCCCCCCCGGAAAGGGTTCCCCCCTGGATAAAACCCCCTTCATGTTTTATTGGCTAACTGACATTTAATTAAACCTTTTTGGGATTAAAGCCCCCAGACAGGAAAAGCCCCTGGACCACGGCCCCCCACTGTGAAATTTGGGTGCCTGAAAACTCTGTGCTTTTTCTCCTCTTGAGGTTTAAAACCAAATAAAACCAAAACCTTTAAAAAAAAAGTTTAAAAGGGGTGCTGGCGTAACTCATCTCCCACTTCCCAGGGTTAATAATCTGGCTAATTTTTGCCCGCTTAACTCATAAAATCCCCTATATGACACAGTCTTATGTCCTGTGTTTTCCCTCCCTATAACACAGTCAACGTCTCCTGGGCCCGACAAAAGAGGAGGAGGGGATGGGCAGTGTGCATTCCCCCACTGTGTTTTCCCTCGGTTTAGGCTGTGTGTATAACGGTTTTAGCCTAGCAAGGATCTTGTGGAGCCCGGAGATTAAGGCTCTGCAGACACAAAGAAAAATTTGGCCCGGGGGAGGGTGCAGAATTCCTTTTTAAAGTTTCCCTTAACCCTTTCCCCCTTTACGCAAATAAGAATGAAGATGTTCCCCAAATCTTCCCGTGAGGGGGGAAAACGCCAAAGAGAAAAAGACACCCCCGCTGGGAGGATGACCAGCCCCTGACGGAAACCCAGGCCCCCCGGATTTCAAAAATTTAATCTTAAAGAATTTTAGCTAAAAGAGCCAAAAACACTTCAAACAATAAAACCCCTTTAAATCTAGAAGTACGATAACAAACAAAACTGAACCTAGCAACTATCTTTTTCTAACTCGGCCTCTGACCTGTCCCTAAGGATGGCCCTAACACCAGACTCTCCTGACCCTATTCTGCCCCTGACAGAACCCCTACCAATATCCCTCAACTATACTGACAATAACCAAAGCAACTAAAAACCACCAAAGAAGACTCAGGACAAGACTGACAGCGAGCAGAACAGAAGCAACAGAGAACTAAGACAAAAAAGGGCTTTTGACAATCCGGGAAAAGATTAAATTAAAACCAAAAAAGGGCTGAATGTATGAACTCACAGGGGGACCATCTCCGAAACTACCATAAAACCAAAACCCTGGAATTAAAAAGGGCCCCCCCCCGCTAACCTTAACCTTTTAAGATCCCTTTCCTCCCTTCCTAAGAACCCCCCAAAAACCCCCTGTTCCCCCTCCCAGTTCCTTTCCCTCCCTTTTATTCCCCTTTTCCAATAGTTTGGAATTTGGGCCCCCGCACCCAAAGTTTATTTTAAAAACCCCGTAAAAATATGAAAATAAAAACCCTTTCCCTAAAAACCACCAAAAAAATTTTTTTCCAATTTAAACCCTCATTGCATGTTGGGGGGTGGGCCCCTTTGGGGGGGTTAAAAATGGTTTTTGGGCCAGGGGGCGTCGCAAAAAAGGGGGGCGAGGTTGCAGCCGTACCCCGGGCCCCCGCAGCCTGAAGGAGCCCAAAAGTCCTTCTGCCAATAAGAAAACACCAGTATTGTAAAGACACCAATTTTTAATGGTGGGACCCTAATTTCCCCTTTCCCTTTTCAGGGGGGCCCGGGGCTTTTAAAATTACACCCTGTCCGGCGCCCAAATTTTTGAAATTTAAAAAAGGGAACCCCTTTTTACCCCCAATTTTTAAACCCACCATTTTTAGAGGGGGGCCCCCTAAGCCAAAAAAAGGAAATTGGGGTTAAATTTTTAGGAAAAAAATATAAATTAAAAATTCCCACCGGGCCCAAAAGTAAAGCTCCCGTTTATTAGAAAACTTCATTCAAGTTAAAAAACAATTTTATTTAGATACTTGTATTTGATCAAGCGATCTGCAACGCAAAATCCCCGGGGGAGTAAGAGTTCACTTTCCAAAAAAGTATCTTTCAGCCGCTTGGTTTGAAAGTGAGATGAGATGGACGGGGGAAACAAACCCCCCAGGGAAGCGACGTTTCGGAAAACAAACTCCTCCTTTCTCTACACAAAGGGAAGTGAACAAAAACTAACTTAAATAGAAAATCAGTAAAAAAAAAAACCATTTTAATGGTTATGTCCGTCGACATTTTTAAAAAAAGTTAAAAAAAATTTATTTCAGAACCCAAAACATTTTATATTTACAAAAAAAAATTCATATTTTAGATTATCCATTTAACCCTTTGGGGGTTTTTAATTTTATTTCCCCCCCTTTAAAAATCCACCCGTGGGTTCTCAACAAGAGTTTTTTTTTTCTTTTTGATTTAAACCTTTTATGGGGGCAAGACCTGTTTCCCGGACGGGATCAAACGGGGTTTAAAAGACCCCTGGGGTTTTTCATGAAAGTGGAAAGGGTGCAGAACTTTTGCCAAATTTTTTTACCCTCACTTTTTTCATTTCAAATTATTTTTAAAATTTTTAACGACCCTATCGCTGATCGGGTGCTCATTAATCCTGTTTTTTACATTAAAGGGTTGTTTTTCCCCCCTATGTATTGGACGTTGAAATACAAAAAAAAGAAAGGGACAATAAAACTTAAAGCTGTATTCCAAAAAACCCAGGGAAAAAAAAATTTTTCTAATAAAACAAGTCATCCCTGCCCAAATGTTTTTTAAAGGGATACCAAAAATTCATTTTTTAGGGCCTTTGGAAATACTGCCTAATATTTCAACATATACTGAACAAATGGAAAGGATTTTAAGAAATTCCCCCCAAAAAAGGGTACGAGAAAACTAAGTTTGGAGGCAAAAGGGATGTGAGAAAGGGTTTTCTTAGATAGAGAGGTTTGTTAAAGAATAAAAGAAAAAATTCCTTCACCCAATAAAACCAACCCCTAACGGAATTGTGAAACTTCCCCCAATTAAAGTATTACTACTCAATGTGTAAGTAATGTAAGAATAGGACTTGGATGTATTGTGCGGTAACGAAACCTTCCTAGACTCCCTGTTATTTTAGCTGAACATCATCCACATAGAAAGGGGCTTTTTCCCCTTTTTTTGGGTTTTGATTATTTTTGGGAAGAAATGGTTCCCCGAAAATTTAGGGTTTCTGTAAGCAGCCATTCTCAGAAGCATGACTAATTTCTGGAAAAAGACTCATTTTAGAACAAAATTTAAAAACCATGGGCGCGGAGGGGGAATTAAAAAATTTCCCCTTTCCCCTTTCCCTTGGAATCTGTCAGTATAATCCAAGCAGTGTGTATTCTGCCTATGGAGCTGCAGACACAAGCTGACAGCGAAGCAAGGGGAAAGTAAAAGCCCCTTTTGTTGGGGGAAAGACCCCTGATAGACAAACACCCCTTTATTACCTGATATGTGAACCTTTTTTAAAGGGCAACCCAGGCCCCCATTAAAGGGGCTCTATTTACCCGGGCCCGGGGGCTATGTTTACCCACCATTTGCCAGGTTTTTTAATCTTTTAAATCTTTTTCCTGCTGCATTAACTTTTGTTTTTTCCTTCCGAGAGCTATAACTTTTTTAATTTTTCCATCTACATAGACAAATGATGGCTGATTTTGGTTGGACCACAACTAGAAAAAAAGAGATGTTGTCACTCTAATCTCCTTGACCTTAGACAAGCAACATCAAAAAAGCAGTGTCATAAAGTAAAGTATAACTTTTAATGAAAAGTGATTATAAAAATAAAAATGAGCACCAAAAGAGAACAGGAGACAGGGGCATTATACCTAAGCTTCCCCTGATCAGCTCTTCTGAATGCCTAGTTTGACCCTTGTAGAAATAAGAAAAAACACAAAGGGGGCGCACAATCGTGAAGGTTGTAAAAAAGAAACAAATAGATATAAGCAGTTCTGCTTACCTCTTGAGGTTGCGCTCCTATTATAGAGGCACAACTCTCATATGCGCTTGCAGGGCTTTGTAGTGCCGTAGCCCTTCTAGTTTGACCCTTGCTTATATCAGAGTAACTGCCCCGATAAGGGCGACCCTGTCAGGAACCTAACCATATTCGATACACCCTAAATAACTCTATATACAAAGTACCAGCATCCCAACCTCTTTTGATCCCCCTCTTTGTTGGCAGTCTTATCAAGGAATAGATAAGTGGGTTTACCCCTTACTGTCATTTGGCATATGAGTACGTCATGCTGTCGGTATGGGTCTATGTAGAGAGGTAGGAGGCAATTTTTGATTTTTTCCTATCTTCAGAATTAAAATAGGGTGTGTGTAGGGTAAACTAGGGTTAGATTGTGGGACCGCCCACTTTGGGGCACTCATCCTGACAAGGAGCAGAGTAGGGCTTGAGGATAGGGATTTTGTAGAGGCTTAAAGGGGTTTTGTCACAAAGTGAGTTCCTTACCTCTTATCTGCTCAGGAGAGAAGATAAACAAAGAATGCTGAGTCACGAGGGAGAAGGATGGGGGGTGAGCAGAGAGCGAGGAAGCAAGGAGCATCTGCAAAGTTTACTCAAATAATTACATTACAACCAGTGGATTCTCTATACAGCAGACAGCCTCATACACTGCACTTTTCTCCCCAGCCCCTTGCAAGCTCCTTCTTGTTCCCTTTCATCAGATAAGAAGTGCAAACACGCAAGCGCAGCCAGATCAGCTTCTGTCAGTGTCCTGGTTGTGTCTAATGTAAACTGTCAGGAAACTAAGGGGGACTGAGCAATGCTGTAGCTCTCAGAGGCTTCACTTTTTGTAATCACATATATTTAGAAAAGTGATTAAATACCTATTTTGGAGGATCCCACGTCGACATTAGATCATGGCAAAACCCCTTTAATGGTCTCCTTATTTCCCATAGCCCGTCACACGTTGTTTACAGTCTTTGCCCTGGAGATCGTTATTTGGACCCTTTGTGAATATATGACAGTTTAGGATTGGAAGGTCCATGACTGATGTATTTTTCATTGTATATTAATAAAAGTTATGTTTTAACTTGGATATTTTTCCTTTTTGCTGTTGTTTTGCAGAGATATTGCAGAGTTTTGCAGTTTTGCAGAGAGGCTCCATTCTGTGCTGTTCAACCCTTTAGACGCTGCGGTGATTGCTCCGTTTAAGTGAATGAGAAACGGTGCCATGCACTGTCTCTACTCCCATTGGCACCCCCGAGATTGCAGGTACTGATTGGTTTACATGATGGGCGGAAGTCCTAAGATTTCCATTGCTGCCATGTTTCTCATTTTACCACTTCCTGCCCCAGAAGTAAAACCGCCGTCTTTGTATACCCTATTGCATTGTTTATACAATGAAATAGACTGTATTAATGATCCTGCCTCCTAGTGGTCAAGAACGTAAAGGGGACTCAAGTTAAAATAAAAAAAAAAAGTTGAAGAAGTTTAAAAAAAAATAAAAAATTCAAATCCCCCTACTTTTGCGATTTTACTAATAAAAACAAATAAATAATAAAAAAGCTACACATAATTAGTATCACTGTGCCCGTAAAAGTCCACTTTATTGAAATATAACATCATTTATCCCGTTGCCAAACACTGTAGAAGATAAACATTCGAAATGCCAAAATTGTGGTTTATGGTCATTTCACATTCCCTAAAACTTGGAATAAAAGTGATCAAAAAAGTCGCATCTATCCCAGAATGGTTTCCAAAAAAAA
>JAODAL010015313.1:0-84347 GCA_025379985.1 Phyllomedusa bahiana
ATGAGGTTTGTGTTTATTTTTAAAATTCTGAATTTTTTGGGGTTTTGCAAAGTGACAAAAAAATAAAAACCCACAAAATTTTTGGGTTTTGGGTTTTTTCTTTTTTTTTTTGGGTGTTCACCATACAAAATAATAATGTTATATTTCAATAAACCAGGCTTTTAACATGTTTCGCCTTTTGTTCTATTTATTTATTATTTATTTGTATTTTTAGTTCCCCTTTGACTAAAAGGGGGTCTTTGATCACTTGTCTTTGTTCTGCAATAGAATATATTGCAGAGCAGTTCCGTAATATTTTTTTAAAACATTACCTAAAGGATGCACCCAGGGAGGCCTTTTTCTCTCAGCAGGGACCACTGGGGGACAGCATTTTTCAAAATCCCTTTTCACTTTTACTGTTCCATCAAGGGGGTTTAAAAAGTGGGATTGAGTTATGTTGATTTTGGGGTTTACTGGTGGCAGTCCCTTTTTAAATAAGACTTTTTCGCCTGCATGGAATGGGTTTGGGTGAGGAGCATATTCCCCTTCCCAA
Source organism: Phyllomedusa bahiana (assembly GCA_025379985.1). NCBI lineage: Eukaryota > Metazoa > Chordata > Amphibia > Anura > Hylidae > Phyllomedusa > Phyllomedusa bahiana. Next base: position 533 of record JAODAL010015313.1, read on the forward strand.
TTTCGTATAATTTATCGAAATGTCAAGAAGTGTTAAAATTTAGAAGTAAAAAAGAACCTTTAAATATAAATTAATTTTAGCATCTAATGTCTTATAGTAACGTATACATTTTATGAGCAAGTTTTATGAAGAAAGTAAAGTGACTTTATGAACTATTTAGTGAAAAATAATCTAGTTTCTCCTATGTACTATGAACCACTTGTAAATGGTAGCAATATTTATGTAAATTTAAATTTTGTTTTTCAATTTTTTTGGGTCCCTTTAAACTTCAAATAAACTTGCATCATCCTCCATTTTTTCTGTTTTTTAAAAAAATTGAGCTGTGGTCCAGATGATTTTCTTTTCTGTTTTCCCGTATTACATATTTTGGTAAAAGTCCAAAATCAGTGACTAAAATTGTTATGTTTTGTTGAAGACTTTTTTTTTAGTTAAAAAAATATATCCATCTGATAAAATTTTTTCTGATTTGGTTTTTGGCTTTTAATTCTGTTTACTTTTCCTTGGGGTTGTTAACTATTTTCTTCCCTCTCTTCTAAGTAGAATTTAGTTGATAGAACTTTTAAAATTTTTTTAAAATTCTAAATAAATTTGTTTTCCCTAAAATATTGTTTTTTAAAAAAAAAAAGTTTATTAATTTTTTTAGACTCATGTTTTATAAAGGGCCCGTCTCGTCCTATTTTGATGCAGCTTAAAGGGATGTTTTGGTAATTCAATAAGCTTGTTTGTCAATCGGCATACTAAAAATTTGTAGAATGCTCCTGTTCTGTCCTGGCAGCCATCCCGTTCATATCGGCTGTACCTGTGTAAGTTTATTGTTCATTTGACAGGTGCAGCCAATCACAGGTACACAGCTGCAGCCATAAGGAACGGAAGCCAAGGGACAAAAAGGGACACCCAAAGGGAGGGTTTAAAATTTCATTTCTAAAATTTCTTCATCAGTTCTGATGGAAAAACAACTTTTTGAACTCCCAAAAACAACGTTTAACCCCTTTAAAATGACCGGGCCCACCCCTTTTGACGGGGACATTAAGGATTTAAGATGGTGCCGCAGTGCATAGGAACAAACGTACTAACACCCCTTTTTTCCCTAGTGGGGGAACTTCTGAACCTGGTGATTCCCCTTTTGCCATGGTCTGTGACCACAGCATAATCAAAGGGCATTCCCCTGCTCCATCGAATCATAAGGACCCTTGAAGTGCTGCCTACTGTGCCTGTTTTAGATACAAAAATTTAATGTTTAGCAATTTGAAATGGTAATATTTATAATGTAAAAAAAAAAGGAAAAATTTTATCCCTTCTGGGTTTAAAAAAAAAAAAATTAAAAAACAAAAAAAAAGTGTAGAAAATTCAAAAAATTTAAAAAAAGAAAAATAAAAATTAAAAAAAAATTTAAAATTGTGCCTTCCCAAAAAAACTACACTTATGTATCTATATGACCATAAATATCTGTAGAATTAATCTTACAAGTTATTTAGTATGCAGTTTGAATGGTGTAAAACTAAATTTAAAAAAAAAACTTCAAAAATAAAGAAACATCCCCCCAAAAATAAAACTTTCCCCCAATAAAAACAATGCTGATACAACTGTCATTAAAAAAAAAAAAATTACTTTTAAATTTTTTGTTCCTTAAATTATTTTCTAGTTAAACAAGAATTTGGGGGAACCTTAGAAAACATGTCAAATGGGCCCCCCCGCTTGTTGGGAAAAACTACAACTCCCAACATGACCACTTTATAGATTATACAATGATGAGGGGGGCTGTAGTTCCCAAAGCTGGAAGAAAGCGTTTGAACCCATCATTAAAAGGAATATGGGAGCACGGATATACACTGAAAAATTTCCATAATTTATATCATTGCCGAAATTGTACTCTTTTGGTACACATTTGGTGAGTACACATTTAGATCCCTTAAAGGGTTTTGACCAGCAAATAAAAAGCTATTGTTTAAAGGGATTAGGTTGGGTTATCTGCTCTTCACTTTCGGGCTCTCATGCCAGCACACAGAAGAGGCCTGTACTCCATGGTAGGTAAATGGAGCACAAGCCTCTCCTGTTTGTTTGAAAGAGAATATTGAATTGAAGAGTGGATTGCCGAGGAGCTTCAGAGTAGCAACAGCAGGGTACAAGTATGTAAGTATGAAAAAACATAAAATTTAGCCAGCTTACCGCTCAATGAGAATAGAAAAGCACAGAGACCATAAGGCACATGAAGGAGAAATGCTTGGCAAAAAATCCAGCAAACCACAAAAAAGAGTAATATTAAAAGTGGATTCCTTTACTGAGAAAAAAAAATAAAAAAATGAGAATAACCCAAAAGGAAAAAAAAACTCTTGTTTTGAGGGTGATTTTAGCCTTATTTTGGCTCTTTTTTGATGTATACTCTGGTGCATAAAAGGAACATTTTATGTTCTAAAAGGTACATAAAAATATGCCATGTAAATTGACTCTAACTGTATTTGAAATCAAAGTTGACTATAATAATAATAATCTTTATTTATATGCCCCAACATATTCCGCGCACTTTAAAATTTGGGGAGGGTGTAGGTAAAAAACAAAAGACATACATTGCACAATAAAAGCTATTAAATTAACCCCGGGTAAAAGGGTCCTGTTACAATCTTTAGGTTGTTGGGGAGACAAAGGGTAAAAGGTAGTTTTTACAATTCCACCCATGTGCATAAATGGGGGTTGTTTTATGAGAATTCGATAAACCTCCACCCAACAGAAACATTATATACATTAAGGCCGAAAATGAAAAAAGTGCGTAGGGGTGGGGGGGGGTGGGTGTTAGCTATTAGGATTCGGTAGGCCGGGAGTGAGAAGATTTATTCTCAGTGTCCTTTTAAAGCTAGAGAGTTATGATGTGCCTAATCGCCCGCGGAAAGCATATTCCAAAAATGGTCTGCAGGTGTGAAGTCTTGAGAGGGGATGGGGGGTTTCGGATGATTGGGGAAATGTAATTTGTATCATCACAGAGGGGGAAAAGAGCGGGTAGAGCGGTAGATAGAGATGAGGGAGGAGATATAGGGACTATACTTTTCAAAACAACAGTGCATAAAAGTACATACTTTGTAGAAATGGTACTCTAAGATCAGTGCATGTAGTATTGAAACAGTCTTATAGAGGATTGTTTTGAGGGAATTTTTTGTGGGACTTGGGGGGTGGGTGTCACGGGTGGGGCCGCAGCCCCCCGCCCCGGGCTGCGGGGCGCACCGTGCTGTCACCCCTCGGGTCCCCGCGGCCCCCGCCGGGCCCGCGGGTTGGGTCCCGGCTTCCCCCTTACCTTCCTGCGCTCCTGAGTCCTCCCGTCCTCCTGGCCGGGCCCGGCGTGCGCGCGCCCGCGCCTTTGGCGCGCGCGCGCCGGCTCTCGAGGTTTTAAAAGGGGCCAGTACCCCTTTTATTGGTTAAGGGCTGGCAGGTGACCCTATTTAACCCTCTTCCTTCCGGGTCACCTTTGCCGGATCTTTAGTGCCGTACAGCCTTTAGAGAAAGCTTCTTGTGCCTCGTTGTCTAATCCGTGTACCTCTTACGCTCCTGTTTCCCTGACCAAACGAACATTGCCGCCTGTCCTGACCACCTGCCTGTCCCCGACTCCGCCTACGCCTCACGATTCTGTACCACGCACTGCCTTGGCTTGCCACCGCAAGCAAGTCACGCCAGGGGGGACGGACCTGGTTAGTTTCTCCGCCGCACCCCAAGTCCCATCCCGCTTTGTGGCGGGCTCTGGTGAAAACCGGGTTCTTCTATAGATTCGTCCCCTGGTACGGCTTACACCTCGCTTGCGGTGGTCCAGCGGATTCCACTACCTGCATTCGTTACAGTAAGACCCGCCATGGATCCCGCCAAGGTACCTCTGCCCATGATCCGGATCTCACGGCGATAGTGGCTCAGCAGTCTCATAAAACTAGGCAACAACCCCAGCAGCTGAACCAGTTGTCCGCCATGATGCACAGCTCCTGGCTAACCAAACAGCCGCCGACTTCCTCCTCCTGTGGCGACACCTTCCGCCAGCACCCGGGACTTCTCGGCTACGCTTACCACTACTGACAAGTTTGACGGGGACTTCAAACTGTGGCAGGGTTTTAAATTACCCAGTGCTCGATGCACGTTGATTGATGGCCGGTCAATTTCCCACTAAACGTTCCAAGGTGGCCTTCGTGGTCAGTCTGCTGTCCGGGAAGGCTCTAGCTTGGGCCACCCCTCTCTGGGACCGGGGGCGATCCCGGTAACGACGGACCTACAGACTTTCCTCTCAGATTTCCGCTGTCTTTGAAGAGCCGGCATGGGCTTCCTCGGCAGAGACCGCCTAACTGAACCTTCGCCAGGGTGACTCCCTCTGTCGGCGACTACGCAGTTCGTTTTCGGACCCTGGCGTCGGAGCTGACCTGGAACGACGCCGCCCTATGTGCCACTTTTAAAAAAGGGCCTGTCCGGCAGAGTTAAGGACGCCCTAGCGCTAGAGAGAATCCCTCCTCTCTAAGCGAACGGTCCACCTAGCCACTCGGATCGATGTTCGCTTCGCCGAGCGACAAGAGGAACTACGCCAGGAACGTATCTCGCCCGACCTCGCCTTTTTTCCTCGCCTGGCCCCGGTCTTCCAAAGCCCCCACTGCCGCTTTCACTTCCTACCAGTTGAAGAACCCATGCAGTGGACCGGCACATCTGGCCGAACAGGAGCGGTCCCGCCGTGGGGGCAGAGAAATTTGTGCCTTTACTGTGCCACCCGGATCACTTCCCGCAATGGTTGCCCGCTTCGCCCACAGCGGCAGGGAAAACGCCCGAAACCTAGGCTATGTCGGAGAGGCATCCCTGGGTGTGAACACTTCCTCTCCACGTCTTACTATGGAGGTTGAGGTTTCTTCGGGTTCCGGACTCGCTTTTCGGGTGCCCGCCTTTCTGGACTCTGGATCCGCCGGGAATTTTATTCATGCCTCCCTGGTGTCCCAGTATCGCCTTCCGGTGACCCGTCTGGAGAAGCCCCTGGTGATATCCTCCGTGAGTGGCGAGCTACTTAGTGAGGCCATTCGGTACGTGACCAAGCCGTTGTCTCTCCGCGTGGGGGCCTTACACAAGGAGGAGATCACCTTCTACGTCCTCCCTCGGTCATCCTCCGCTATCCTCTTGGGTCTTCCGTGGCTACAGCTCCATGCCCCGACCCTCGATTGGAAAACCGGGGAGATTCTACGCTGGGGCTCCGACTGCCTGAATCGCTGTCTCTCAGTTCCGCGGCCTGCCCGGGCCATTCCACCTCATCAGTCTTACAGGTCCCTGCCAGGTCTTCCCGCTGAATACCGGGACTACGTGGACGTCTTTTCGGAGAAACAGGCCGAATCCCTTCCTCCTCACCGCCCCTATGACTGTCCCATTGACCTCCTTCCTGGGACCAGTCCTCCTCGGGGTAGAGTTTACCCGTTGTCCAGACCAGAGACTCAGGCCATGTCGGACTATATCCGTGAGAACCTGCAAAAGGGCTTTATACGCAAGTCCTCATCACCCGCCGGAGCCGGGTTTTTCTTCGTACAGAAGAAGGATGGTTCTCTCCGTCCCTGCATCGACTACCGGGGCCTGAACCAGATTACCGTGAAAAACCGGTACCCGTTGCCACTAATTACGGAACTCTTTGACCGTCTACAAGGAGCCAAGGTCTTCTCCAAACTGGACCTGCGCGGGGCATACAATCTCATCAGGATCCGTGAGGGAGATGAGTGGAAGACGGCGTTCAATACCCGCGACGGTCATTTTGAATATCTGGTGATGCCATTCGGTCTGTGCAATGCCCCCGCGGTCTTTCAGGAGTTCGTAAACGACATCTTCAGGGACCTGCTCTACACGTGTGTCATCGTGTATCTGGACGACATTCTGGTTTTTTCCCCTGACCTCCGGACCCACTATCACGGGTTTGCGCCTGGTCCTGCAACGTTTCCCGCAGCAACCGCCTGTACGCCAAGTTAGAGAAGTGCGTGTTCCACCAACCCAGTCTGCCTTTCCTCGGTTACATTGTCTCCGACGGGGCCTGCAAATGTTTCCCACTAAGCTGTCTGCAAATCTTGCAATGGCCCCGACCTGTTGGACTTAGAGCCAAAAAACGTTTTTTTGGCTTTGCCAAATATTATCGACATTTTTATTTCCCACTTCTCTACACTGGGGGCTCCAATTTGTGGCTCCCCACCAGGAAAAGGCCAATCCCAAATGTTGGCCACCAGCGGCCGAAAGAGCCTTCTCGGATTGAAGTCGGCCTTTGCTTCCGCACCTATTCTGTCACGCCCTGATCCTGAGAAGCCTTTCTCTCTGGAGGTGGATGCCTCTTCGGTGGGGGCCGGAGCTGTTCTTACTCAAAAGCGTTCCAAGGGGAGAACCGTCATCTGCGGCTTCTTCTCCAAGACCTTCTCGTCGGCAGAAGGGAACTATGCTATTGGGGACCGGAATTGCTCGCTATCAAGATGGCCCTGGAAGAGTGGCGGCATCTTCTGGAGGGAGCTCGTCATCCTTTTGAGGTGTATACTGATCACAAAAATCTTCAGTACCTCCAGTCGGCCCAGCGCCTCAATCCTCGGCAAGCACGGTGGTGGCTTTTTTTTTCCAGAGTGGACGTCCGGATCCATTTTCGCCCAGCCGAGAAGAACATCAGGGCTGATTCTCTCTCTCGCCATCCGACTCAACGGAAAAGGAGCCGCAGCTCCAACAAATCATACCTCCAGAACGCCTGATCCCGGGAAAGACCCTGTCCTCCTTCGGCAGATACCTCCTGGCAAGACCTACGTTCGGCCATCCCTGCGCAAGAAAATCCTGAATTGGGGACACTGCCCCTTTTGTTGGCAGGACATCCGGGGGCCCGTAGATCTTTCCAGTTGATCTCTCGGTTCTACTGGTGGCCAGGACTGGCTAAGATATTAAGGACTTTGTAGATGCCTGTGCTACTTGTGCCCGGAATAAGGTGCCCCACCACGGTCCCTCTGGGCTACTGCGACCCCTGCCTACGCCCAGTATTCCATGGTCCCATGTGGCGATGGATTTCATCACCGACCTTCCATCCTTTTTCGGGCAACACCGTGATCGGGTCATTACGGATAGGTTTTTCGAAGATGTCGCATTTCGTCCCACTGCCCGGTTTACCTTCCGCACCACGTCTGGCCTCCCCGTTCTTTAGTCACATCTTCCGCATGCAACGCCTGCCCCAGACATGTTTCTGGGTCGTGGGGTGCAGTTCGGTCCAAAGTTTGGCGGCACTTGTTTCCCGATTGCGGGTGAAGTTAGACTTCTCTTCGTCTTACCATCCGCAATCTAACGGCCAGGTAGAGAGAGTCAACCAGATTCTGGGCAGTTACTTACGTCACTTTGTTTCTGCTCGCCAGGATGATTGGTCCGACCTCCTACCCTGGGCCGAATTTTCATACAATTCACTGGATTCAGGGTCCTCAGGCGCATCTCCCTTTTTTATTGTATATGGTCGGCATCCCCGCCCTCCTCTCCCTCTGCCCCCCTCCTCCGAGGTTCCCTCTGTGGACGCCTTGGTCCACGACCTATCTGGCATCTGGGAGCAGACTCGTCAGTCCCTGCAGCGTGCTGCCGCCCGTATGAAGGTCCAGGCGGACAGGAAGAGGAGACCAGCTCCAACCTTTACCCCTGGAGACCAAGTCTGGCTGTCCGCCAAATATGTCAGGTTAAAAATCCCCAGTTACAAGCTTGGCCCGCTCTTCCTAGGTCCCTTTGGGAAAACCTGAGCGTATTAATCCCGTGGCGTATAAGCTCAAACTCCCTCCCAACATGCGGATCCCTAATTCTGTCCATGTATCCCTCCTAAAGCCCGTCGTGTTGAACCGCTTCTCCAGAAAAGTTGTTCCTCCCTCTCCTGAGTCCGTAGCCTCAATCATATTTGCGGTCAAAGAGATCTTGGCTATGAGGTTTTTTTTAGGGGTAAACGGGAATTCTTGGTTTACTGGGAGGGATTCGGTCCGGAGGAGAGATTTGGGGCGCCTGAGGATAACATCCTGGCCCGGGGTCTCGTGTTGACCTTCCTCCGAACCAGAAGAAGGAGGGGGCCTAGGGGTGGGGTGTACTGTCACGGGTGGTCCCGCAGCCCCTCCCCGGGCTGCCCGGGGGCACTCGGCTGTCACCCGTCGGGTCCCCGGGCCCCTGCCGGGCCGCGGGTCGGGTCCCGGCTTCCCCCTTACCTTCCTGCGCTCCTGATTCCCCCGTCCTCCTGGACGGCCGGGGTGCGCGCGCCCGCGCCTTCGGCGCGCGCGCGCCGGCTCTCGAGGGTTTAAAGGGCCAGTACGCACATTAATGGATAAGGCTGGCATCTGACCCTATTTAACACCCTTACTTCCGGGTCAACTATGCCGGATCTATAGTGCCATACAGCCTTTAGAGAAAGCTACTTCTGTATCGTTGACTGACTTCAGGGTACCGAACCTCTACGCTCCTGTTACCTGACCATGAACCATTGACGCCTGTCCGGACCTCCTGCATCTCCCCGACTCCGACTACGCCTCACGATTCTGTACCACGCACTGCCTTGGCTACCACCGCAAGCAAGTCACGCCAGTGGACGACCTGGTAGTTCTCCGCCCCCAGCAAGTCCATCCCGCTTTGCGGCGGGCTCTGGTGAAAACCGGTTCTACTTAGATTCCGTCCCCTGGTACGGCTTACACCATCGCTTGCGGTGGTCCAGCAGATCCACTACCTGCATTCGTTACAGTAGGGAGTGGGAGATATTGTGCTGCAGATGTATAAAGTGGGGAGTATGGAGAGATAATGCCATAAATGGCTCTAAAGGAAGAAAGTAATGGGAAATAAAATGATATGTCAAATAGATAATGTGGAAACTCAAAGTGCTGTGTATAGTTAGAAACTCTAGTAACACCCAGCTGCTTATGAATCATGCAGGAAGCAGCCAAAAACTCGCGGTAAGCAAAAATGTATTTAAGTGTGTGGCTGAATGAACCTATACCTGACCCTCTTTTGTTACTTAAAAGGGTGTTCCCATTTTATTGATTAGTTTTAAACATATCAGCAAAGCTAAATAAACATTATTAACAAATACATTTCTGTTCTGAATTTGTTTATTTTCAAATAAACAACAGTGTTTATGTCCTGTGTGTTTACAGATTCTTTCCTAGGTTAACAACAATCTCTCTCTGCTCTATCTTATCAGTAGGATAGGAGATTGCCTCTGAGTCTGTAAACTGTACAATTTTATATAGAAATTTGGTGAATCTTATTTTTTTACATTTACATAATTTGTTAAGTAAAATAATAAATAGTACAGCCTACACCTTAAAGGAAGTTTACTCTTGTGACCAATATAGTTCTGCTATATTATGGACTATTTATAGACAGAAATTCTGCTTGGACACTGCCATTGTTTTAAACTCCCACCATCACCAATGTATCTCTAACAGGCACAGCTAGGAATAGTAGCTAGCAGAGCTGTCATCCATAAATGTCATCCAGTAGTATAGCTGGATGTACAGAGTAGGTTCTGTGAAGGCGGATAGATGGGAAAACCACATGTAGTGTAATGTTGATCCTGCATGTGCAGACTAGTAAGTGTTTCCTGTCAGTGGCTTAGTGAGTGAGCAAGATGTGCCCTTTGAATGACTGCACAAAAGGCAAGTATATATTGAGCCATGGCCGTTTTATTTTTACAGTTGTATTTCGAATTTTACTTCTGGATTTCTGTCATGATACAGTCATTTTATTGTTGCACCTTTTAGGAATTTATTCCCTTTTTATATATCTTGTACTTTATACTAACATTCTGTGTATTATTTGTTTTAAATGTGAAATTTTACTTGTTTGGTATTGTTTTTCTCTATAGGACAGGCTATTTATGTTACTTTGATTCCTTGCTAACCATGGTATGGAGTATTGTCTGTTGATTTTATGATTTCTAGAGCCCTTTTAGGCCTTTCATTTGTTATTATTTAGATGTTTTGAGTTTTTTTTTTTTACGTGCCTTCTTTTTCTTGCTGTTAGCTAATAGTATAAGCTTACACACCACAGAAGTCATGGAAGAATATAGCTATACAGCTATATGGACCGTTTGTGGCCCATAAAGATATGTATTACAATAAAAAATATTTATTTTCTATTAATATAAAATATATTTATATTTATTTCAGGGTTCACCATTGTAACCATAAATGTAGAAATGATATAAATGCATAACCAAAGATAGAGAATTATCACATGATAGATGAAGGGAAGAGGAAAAGCAAACAAAAATTATTTATATACTGTATATATATATATATATATATATATATATATATATATATATATATATATATATATATATATATATATATATATAAAATTTTATATAATATATATAAAATATATATATATATTAAAATTGTAAAATTCCCCACTGGAGGCATCAAAACTATGAATTTAAAAAATGTGGGAAATTTTGGAATTATATACTTAACAAAAAAGTGTGGAAACAAAATGAAAATATTTTCCCTTAAAATTCTAGGTTTTTAAAGTAGCCAAATTTTTTATGATTACTGGGTTTGCACCTCTTGGCATTCTCTTTGATGAGCTTCAAGGGTATCACCCTGAAAACCTTCCAACAGTCTTGAAAGTTCCCAGAGATGCTTAGCACTTTTGGCCCCCTTTTTTCCTTCACTCTGCGTCCAGGGTCACCCCCAAACCAAACCCCATTTGGGTTCAAAAATCTGGTGAATGTGGAGGGCCCTGTCATCTGCGTTTTGCCCCCCCCCCATCACTCCCTTTTTTTGGGCAATCCCTTTCACAATCTGAAGGTGTGTTTGGGACCCTTGGCCTGTTGAAAAATTTTTTTTTTTGTCCCAACAAACCCCAAACCCGGGTGGAATAGCATGCCCCCTGCAAGATTGCTGTGGGGAACCCGGGTTCGTATTCCTTCCATTTTGAATAAAATTTCCCCCAAAGTGGCACCCGCAAAGCTCCCCAAATTTGGATGGGCGGGAATTGAAATTCCCAACGAAGTGGAATTTGTTTTTGAAATTTTGGGAAAACTTCGGTTCTGAACGGGAAAGTCGAAGTTTGGGGGTACTTCGGGGGAACGGGGTGTGCTTTTAAATTTGGTTTTAAAATGGTTTGGGGCACAATTTTTCTTTAATTGGGGGGAAAACACTTTTGGAAAAAAAAAAAGAAGGGGGATAGCCTGCATTGGAAAATGTGAAGGGTGAAAGCCAATCAGAGGGGCCGGCGGGATTTTTTTGTATTCCACCGCCTATATAAAGTCCGGGCCCCGACGCTTGGGGCTCAAACTCCTCTCACTGTATGATCAGGGGAAGGTGCTCCTTCGGCTGATTGGGATACTCTACTGAAGAACTGATTTTTTTTACAGGGGATTTTTTGGGGGGGTGTCTCAGCTTGTTCAAACTGCTTTCTTAATGTTTTACTTCGATTTTTTTGGGGGGAATTTTAATTGAAATCCATTGTGGTTTTACTGCAGCTGCATATACATTTTAATGTTACTTTTCCAAAACACATTGAAAAATCCAAGGGGGATCTAAGCCTTTTTCCCGTTGTATTCCCTTAAAAAAAACAGGGGTTTTTTTACAAAAACAAATACCCCCTTCATTTTTTTGGTGCCCTTTAATTTTTTTGTGCAAAATTTTTCATCCAGGGGTTTAAATTTTTCGTTTTTTTTCTGGCTGTGGGGACCCCCAAAAACCGTCCCTTTTTCCCCCGCCCCCAAAAAATTTCAAATTTTTCCCGGGAAACAAAAATTCACACGAAGGTTAATTTTAAAAATTTTTCCTTGTTTTTTTAGGAGAAAAAACGCCATTTTTAACACGCTCAAAAACTCGTAAATTTTTGGGTTTTTCAAATTTTTTTTGCGCATTTAAAAATCCAAGGGGTTAAATAAAACGTTTTTTTTCTGCTGTGGGTGAAAAAAAAACCCCTTTTTTCAAGGGCCAAAAAAAACAATTTTCCCTTAGCCTAATTCACAAACGAAAGGGGGGAATTACAATTTTTTTTTCTTGTTTTGGGGTTTTGCGTAAAAACCGCAATTGTAACCGCTACAAAAATTTTTTAGTTTGTGGTGCTAAAAATTTTGGGGCAATTTACATCCAGGGGGTTTAAAATTTAAATGTTTTTTTTTCCTGCTGTGGTGACAAAATAAAAACCCTCTTTTCACCGCCAAAAAAAAAAATTTTCCTGTAGCATAATTCAAAAAGCAAAGGTTAATTTAATTTTTTTTTTCTTGTGAAGGGGAGGAAAAACACGCCATTGAAAAACGTACAAAGATCGTAGTTTGTGGTTTTCCCCAATTGTTTGGCGCCCCTTTACATAGGGGTTTTAATTTTAAACGTTGTTTTTTGCTGGGTTGGGGACAAAAATAAAAAAACCCTTTTTTTTTCCAGCCAAAAATTTAAAAATTTTTTTCCCGGAAACCTAAATTTACCCAAACGAAGGTTAATTAAAAAAATTTTTTTTTCTTTTTGTGTAGCAAAAAACCCGCAATTGTAACACCTACAAAACAATTTGTTTGTGGCGGGTCAATTAATTTTTTCGCAATTTACAAACCAAGGGGTTTAAATTTAAAATGTTGTTTTTCTGTTTTTGGTGACAAAAAAAAGCCCTTTTTTTCCCCCGCCAAAAAATTTCAATTTTCCCCGGGAGCTAAAATTTACAAAACGAAGGTTAAATTTCAATTTTTTCTCTTGTTGTGAATTTTAAAAAACCCCCCCCCGCCATTTGATTAAAACAACCCCACTTTAAAAAAAAAGGGTTGTAGGGGGGTTTGTTTTTTCTGCAAATTGTTTGGGCCCCCAATTTACTCCATGGGTTAATTTAAGCGTGTTTTTCTGCTGTGGTGACAAAAAAAACTGTCTTTTTCACCGCCCAAAAAAAAAACAATTTTCCCCGTAGCATTTAATTTCACAAGCGAAAGGGTTTAAATTAAAAATTTTTCTCCTGTTGTTTAGGTAGGGAAAAAACCCAATTTTAACACGTAAAAAAGCTCGTATTTTTTTGGGTTTCTCAATTTTTTTGGCACCCAAATTTTCTCCAGGGGTTAATTTTTAACTTTTTTTTTTTTGTGCGGTGACAAAAAAAAAACCGTCTTTCCCCCAAAAAAAAACATTTTTTTTCCCGCACCCAATTCACAAGCGAAGGTTTAAATTTCAAAATTTTTTTCTTGTTTTTTTAGCGTAGAAAAAACGCCAAATTTTAAAAAGTTTTCAAAATCATTTTTTGTAGTTGCTCAATTTGGTTTTGGGGCAATTTTTAAATCCAGAGGGGTTTAAATTTAGGGGTTTGTTTTTTTGGGTGTCGGGGGACAAAAAAAACCGTCTTTTTCACCCCCAAAAAATTTAAAAATTTTTCCTGTAGATAATTCACCCAAACCGGGGAAATTTAAATTTAAAATTTTTTTTCCCTTTTGTACATAAAAAAACACGATTGTAACACGCTACAAAAACTCGTAGTTTTGGTTGCTCAATTGTTTGGGGACCCAATTTACATCCCCGGGTTAATTAAGTGTTGTTTTTTTGCTTTGGTACCCAAAAAAAACCCCTCTTTTTTTAAACCCCCAAAAAGGTTTCAATTTTCCTGTAAACCTAATTCACAAGCGGGAAAAAATTTAAATTTAAAAAATTTTTTTTCTTTTGTTGTGTTTGCGTAGAAAACAAGGGAATTGTAACACGCTACAAAGCTATTTGTTTTGGTGGGCTCGATTCTTTTGCGCAATTTAAATTTAGGGGGTTTTTTTTTTTTGTTGGGTTTTCCTGCCGTGGGGACAAAAAAAAAAACCCTCTTTTTCCCCCCCCCCCAAAAATTTCCCAAATTTTCCCGTAGCATAATTAAAAAAGCCCAAAGGGTTTAAATTTCAATTTTTTCTCTTGTTGTTTAGGTAGAAAAAAAACGTCATTGTAACGCACTACAAAAATCGTAGTTTGTGGTTTCCCAAATGTTTGGGGGCCAATTTTTCATTTCCCGGGGTTAAAAAAAGCTTTTTTTTTCTGCTGCGATACAAAAATAAACCATTCTTTTTTACCGCCAAAAAATAAATTTTTCCTGCAGCCCAATTCAAAAAAGGAAGGGTTTAAAAAAAAATTTTTTTTTCTTTGGGGCGTAAAAACCCCGCCCCTTTGTAAAATTTTTACAAAGCTCATTTTTTTTGAAATTGCTCAATTGTTTGGCGCATTTTACAAACCAGAGGGGTTTAATTTTAAATGTTGTTTTTCTGCTGTGGTTTACTAAAATAAACCGTCTTTCCCCCCACCAAAAAATAAATTTTACTGCAGCCCAATTTTAAACAAGGTTAATTTTCAATTTATTTCTTGTTTTTGTTGCGTTTGAAAACACCCCCATTTTTTCACGCTCAAAGCTCGTAGTTTTTTGGGGGTTTTTTCAATTCTTTTGCGCCCTTTTCCCTCCGGGGGGTTAATTAAAGGGTTGTTTTTGCCCGTTGTAAATCAGTAAAAGGGAAAAATTTGTTTTTCAACCCCCACAGAAAAATTCTGTAGATAAAATTCATATCTTAAGGTTTAAAAAAGCCTGTTTTTGGGTTTTTTATTTTAAAAAAAATACCCCAAGTTTTTAAACGGCACATACCCAAATCAAATTTTTCCCCGCCCATTTGTAGAGTGCAAAATTTTACCGGGTTGTTTTTTATCATATACAGAAAATCTTCAAACAAACAGTGTTTTGTACATTTTAGAAAAAAACAGTTTTCAGACAGAGAGGGGGGCAGGCCTCTTCAAATGCGAGTGACAGAGGCACAAACAATTTTAGGCCCCATTCGGAGCAAAAACAAAGGAAGTCGCAGCAGGGGTCCCCTTCCCGGTTTAGGGCCCCAACTGCCGCTGTCCCTACGGCCGGGTTTTTTGTTTTATCAAACCCCTTTGGGTTTTTGATTGGTTTTACTAGGGCATCCACTTCCTTTCCCAAAGACATCTATTAAACCCCCGCCAGTTCGGGGGAAAAAGCAGGGCACAACCCTTTTGTTGGGGATGGCCCCGAAACGGTTTTCAGCGGCCCTCCCTGGCCTAAACCCCCTCTGTCCCCTCCGTTTCTTCTGCCACGATTTACTTTTGTGGTCTGGGCTCCGCCCACTTTTATAGCGGGGGATGAAAAAATTTTAAAGGGGGGGCAGTCAGCCCTACTTTTTCCAAACGGGAAAAAATGGGGCCCAATATTTCCCCCGTTTCTTGCCCGTTTGGCGGCAAAAATTTTAGATGTTTTAAGTGGGATGGGGGGTCAAAGTTGTGAGGGGGTCAGCCTTTTGCATACCAAGAGACCGGGTGTGAGGACAGCAGGGTGGGAAAACAAATAGAAAGATGATGTAAAAACCCGACCGCCTTTGGTCCCCCGGGGGAGGCAAGGGCTTTATCAAGAGACAAGGGCCCTTAGCTTTTGGGGTCAGGAGCGGCGCAGCCAGCAAGTGGGTAGTGTTTTTCCTTTAGTCAGCAGGGGAGTAAACAGTGTGAGGGGCCCGGGGCCCAAACGGAACGGGGGTTTAAAAACCCCATTTGCCCGTTCCCAAAAAAGTAGGGCACAAGGGGGCTCAGCGAGGGGCCAGCGGGCGGTAGTAGTCACTCATTGGGGGGCGTTGGGGGGTAAAAAACCTTATCCAAACGGTCTGGCGTTCCTTTGGGTAAAGGGCACCGGAGGGGGCCCAATATGGGTATATGTAGAATCTTTTGGGCATAAAAGTTTAAGCGTGGCCAAAGGGGGCTAAAGTTGGGCAAACCCCGGCCCCGCTTAAAAACATTCACGTCACCATCCGGGGGGCCTGGAGGGGAAAAGTGGCTCAGGGTGGGGGTTTGGGGCCATCCTGCCGCCGCAAACAAAAACAGCAGAAGTGGGCCCAGTGGCACGCATGGGCCCTTTGCAGCCAAGGGGCCCAAAGGGTCCCCCACCTCTGCAAAGGGGGTGTTTCTCTTGACATCATCCCCCCGGTTTCCCGACTCCTGCTCCCTCGCTACCATGGCGGGCCCGCAGGGCATAGCGAGGCGATTGCGAAGGAAGGGCAAAAAGTTAAAGCGGGCCCAACCCTCCTAAGGGGGCAGCAAACTGACCCTTTTCCTGTCCAATTTTTTTGATACTGCGTCCCTCCCCCTTTTCCCAAAAGGGGGACCCTTCACCGGGTTTAGAGAACTAATGGCTTGTGCCGACCCAGATGGAGAGTATCAAGCCGAAAATTTTTTTTCCAAAAAGCATACCCAAAACACTTTCCCTAAAAAAGGGAGAAAAAGAAGGTGGGCCCGTTTCCCTTTAGCTTATCAGTTTTTTCCAAGGTGCACGGGGGCCCGGGGAGAAAAGTCGGGGCGTAACTATGGTCAGGGCCATACATGTCCTTTACCCGGTCATTGGGTGAATGTGCTTCCTGCCGAAGGCCCCCAAACAACTTGGACAAAAAGACGCCCTTTTTTCCTTTACGGGTTTTCAAACTGCGGCCCCCTTTCGGGAAAAATCCGCCCCCTTCCTCCCCCCCAGCCACCCACCACCATCTTTTACCTTTCCAAGTACTGCCCATCCCGCCACAAGTGTAGGGCACAGCGATGTCAAAGCGTTTACCCTCTGGGTTGCCCTTTGGCTTTCGAAGTCAAAACAGGGGAGGGAAATGCTCCCCGTTAAAGAAGCAAGGGAAAACGAAATTTTTGGCTTTTTTTCCCCGCCAACGCAAATCGGAAACCCTGGGGACCCGGGCAAGGGGGGGAAAAATGGTGGGGGCCCCGCTTTCACGAGGGGGATTGGGCCATTTCGCCCTGCATGGTGGGACGTGTTTAAATTTTTTTGTGAAAAGGTTTCCTTTAAATCTTCCAAACCGAAAGTTTTAGAACTTCTGAAAAAGGCCCCGGAAAACTGTGCATGCACTTTATCCATTCCTACAAATTCCTGGAAAACAACCTTCCCTCGAGTTGCAGGGCAGAAACAGCCTTTTCCCCCCAAACCCCTCTGATATGCGATGTTTCCACCCCTTGGGAAATTCCCGCCCTGCACATGTTGGGGCCGACTGTATTTTAAAAAGAAAGGCCCTTTAAAAAAATTTTTTTATGATCCAGTTTGGAAAAAGGAGTACTCCCCTTTTTTTAACTTTGGGTGTCAGCCCTTTGGGAAACTCATGGTTTACAACCTTCCTTTTTTTGGGGCCAAATTTGAGGAGGGCCCCGTTATTTTTTTCAGTCGCCAACTACGGGGGTTAAAATAACGGGCATTCCATGCTTCATGTCTGGAAAAAAAATGCTTTAAAAATCTGTCTGGGGGAGGGGACTGGGGAAAATGGCGACTACATTCACGGGCACCCTGAGTCCGGAAAGGAGGCTGAAAAAGGGGAGGAGGGGGGGAGGACATTGGGGGCAGGGAAACATTGTCTGGTGAAAAGAGTGGGTTTTCTACCCAGGGGACAAGATAAGGAGCAGGAGCAGTGGGGGGAGGTAGATGGAGATGGGGGAAGACGAGGGGAAGACCCGCAACACCCGGCAGTATACATGTGGAGATGGAGGAGAGGAACCCCCGGAGTCATTTTGTAGATGGCCCGCAGCATGGCCGATTTGCCCGGGTAGTGAAGTCGGTTTTGTCAGCATCCCGGGGGAGGAAAACTTTGGCTCTCAACCCTATTGGGAAACCCCCGCTAACGGTCCAAAATGGGAGCCTTTTTCCCCGCCCCTTTTAAGGGAGGACAAAAAATCAAATACTATAGGGGGAAAACCTCCGGGAGGGCAGTTTGGGCCCCCTGTCTATGTAGGGCCCTCGTACTACCCTCTGACAGGGGTTCCCCCGAAAAAGGGGGGGGTTTTTAGCGCTTTACATACACTTTCCGCGGCTGCCGGGGGAAGGTGGGGGGGTCGGGCAGTACCAGCCCCCAGCAGCAAACCCTTTAATTTTGGAGTCACTGATGAGGGAGTTCCATTTTACCCGCCTAGTGAGGAGGGGAGTCCACCAAACCCCCCCCCCACGGGAACCGGACAGACCCTGAACCCAAAAGGTTGGGGCCCACTTGGAAAGCACTCTGCCACCCCAGTTAAAAGATCCCCGGATACTGGGGAGCCCCAACCCGGTGTGGGCCCCAACTTCCGATTTTTTTTTGGAAAAGCCCGTCCTTCCCGGGGCCCTAGTGTGGCCCTCAAGAGGGGTGTTCATTCGGGGCGGGGCCATGTTTTCCCCCAAGGAGGGAAACCCCCCTTTTTCCCGGGAAAAAGTGGAACGACTACCTTTGTCAAGATGAATCAGGGGTGGATCGGCCAAAGGGTTTCCCCAACACCACCAATGCCCTTAGGCCCTCAGACTAAAATTTACCATACGCCTCACCCAAAACTGTGAGAAATGAGTTGGGTTTTAAAAAACCCGTTCCCCGCCACTATTTTGATGCCGCCCCCCCGCCCCCGAAAGGGCCCCAATTTTGTGAAATTTCTCCATCTGCCACCAACCCAAACCCTTTTCCCGGGAATGGGGATTTCCACCCACCTCCAAAACTCTGTCATTGTGCCCCCTGTCTGACCTAAAGCTGCTGTTTTTTTCTGGTGCCATGAAATCCACACTGTGTTTATTGTGCCACGTCCCGAAACCCCATTTTGCTCAGCCCGTGAACTACACACGTTTTCCCCTTTTTGCCACTGTTTGACCTCATGCGTTGCTTGGCTTTGGGGGGCCAAAACACTTTTCATTTTGCCACTAAAATGACCTTTTGCTACGCTGTTTGGTGAGGCCCTGACCTACACCAGTGTCATTGTTTCCCCCTCCCGTGGGGCCCACTTCTGTTTATTTCCAAACCCCCAGAATTCATTGTCCCTGTCTGACCTTTATGCTTGGTGCTGGGGGCTTTTCTGCCCGGTTTACCTACAACCCCTGTGTCATTGGGCCACCCGTCCTTTACCTTTATGCTGCTGCTGTGGTACTGCCGGGGGCCTACACACTGGGGGTCATTGTGCCACTGTCCCCGACCTCTTTCTGCTGCTTTTGGGGCTTTGCCATGACCTTAAAACACTCGGTTTATTGGGGGCCACGGGGCTGACCTCAAAGCTGCGTGTGGCGCTTTCCGGGGGGACCTACACCCCTGGTTTTCATTTTTGCCCCTGTCTGACCTCATGCGCTGCTGTGGCTTTTCTTTCCGGGGACCTACCAAAACTCTGTCATTTTTGGCCACTGTCTGACCTCTTTCGCTCTGTGGGCTTTACGTGACCCACACACTTTGTCCCCTTGTCACTTGTTCCCCCTCATGGGGCTGGGTTTTGGCTGCTGCCAAGGCCAAAACAAATTGTGTCCATTGTCCCCCAAACTTTTTGGGCCCCACCCTGTTATTTTACCCCCCAGAATGTCATTGTGGGCCCTGTCTGACTTATGCTGCTGTTGTTTTTCTGGGGCCATGACATCCACAAATGTGGGATTGTGCCCCTGTCTGACATCATGTGCTTGGGGCCGTGACCTACACAATGTGCATTGTGCCCTGTCTGACCCCATGCCCGCGCTGTCTGCCCGGGGGGGGGTGAAAATACCCAACCCGTGGTTTAATTTTTCCCCACCGGGCCTACTTGTTTTTTTCCACCTCCAGAATGTCATTGGCCACTGTTGACCCCCATGGGTGCTCTGTTGCTGCTGCCCCTTTACCACCCCACTTGGGGGTCATTTGTTTTCCACGTTTAAAATCATGCTGCTGCGTTGGGTTGCCTGCCGTTACCTACACACTCTGGTCATTGGTTTCCCTTTTGTGGCCTACTCTCTTTTTTTTTTCCCTCCCGAATGTATTGTGCCCCTGTCTGACCTCATGAGGTGCTGTGGGTGCTGGCCCGGGACACCTACACCTTTTGCCCTTGTTTCCACTCTGTGGCCTACTCCTGTTTTTGCCACCTCCAAATTTTTCATTGTTTCCACTCTCTTTACCTCAAGGGTGCTGTGGCTGCCGCCGTTTACCCCCACTCCCGTCACTGATTTTGCCCCCTTTACCCTCACTTGTTTTTTTTTCCAAACCTTTTCGCTGCATGACTTTATCAGGGTACAATTTGGGGCGTTTTTCCCTCTTAAGTGCCCAGGGGAAATTTTTAAATGAAGCGAATTTTAATAAACGGGGGCCCGTCATCTGGTGTCATACTAAAACACAAAAATTTTTAGGGGAAAACCAAAAACCAACTCCCTCTGCATATTTAAGAAAAGGACAACGTTCTACGCACCCTGCAGGCTCTGTGCCCCCTGGAAAAATAGCTGTTTTTTTGAGTTTCGTTCCCCAAGTAATTTTGGAAAGGGAACCCATTTTTTGACGGGAAAATTTGGGAAAGTGAACGAACCGAATTTGGGAAATTTTGCCCAACTCTAACCCCCACACCCAAACCACCTCCTCCCCCAAGCTTCCGGTGGGAACCAGCCCGTAGGGGTCCCTTTTGTTCACCTTTTCTACGTTGCACAAAGAAATTTGGGGGTTGGAAAAAAAAGATCTCAAAATTTTGGGGTAAACAGAAAAACCCAAAAAACAGATTCCAAGGGTTTTAAGTCCATTCCCCTTTTTTTCTTTTTCCCCAAACAAGTTTCTTCTGCTTTTTTGGGTTGGGCCTTAGCGTGGTTTCCTACATTTTTTTTTAAATGAAGGCCCTGCACACAGTTTTCCTCCTTTTAACAGTTTTTGTAGAGATGTTTTCTGCCCATAACCCCTTGTTTCATTGTTTCCCGGTCCTTTTTCTGTGCTGCGTTTAAAACCCGCAATTTTCGTAGCTGGGTGAATCGGATGAATTTTTCCTCCGCGGGGGGAGGTGACTTTTTTTTTTCCTTTCCCCCCCGGGGGGGGGGTACTTTTATGTGAGCTAGTTTTTTTGTAGCGCTTGTTTGGGTTTTTTCCACAGCACTTGGGGGCACTTTTCAAAGTTTCCCCCAATTTTTTTGGGGCGATTGACCTTCATTTCTTAAAGGGAAAGATGGCACTCCCTTTTTCTTTTCTTAGCTGCTTTTTTTCTTGCCTTTAAAAGAAATTTCTAACAGTCCATTCAGTTTGGCTTTTTCACTTTTGTAAACCACCTGACCCTTCTGAACAAAAACAACTGATGGGGCCCCAACCCCATTTTTAAGGGAAAGGGAAACCCATTTTTTAAACCTGACCCGGGGCACACCTGTGAAGGGAAAACCATTTCCCGGGGACTTTCTTCTAGAAGCTCATCAAGGGGGAAAAGCCCAAAAGTGTGCAAAGCCCAAAACAAAAAAAAATGGGGGCTACTTTGAAGAACCCAGAATATAAAAACATATTTTCGGTTTTTTTCACACCCTTTTTTTTTTAGGGTTTTTAATTCCCCATGGGTTTAAAATTTTAATTTTCAGCCTTCAATTAGAATCTACAAATTTTTTATTTTCATGAAAAAAAAGAAAAACCCGTTTTGGGAAAAAATGGTGGGTGGAAAAATAACGGGGACGGCTTTAAAAAAATTTTTGGGGGACTAAAAAGAATGTGCGGAATCTGAAAATTTTTTATATGCAGTATGTTTTTTTTTTTGTTGCGTTTAATCATAGTTATATCTTGAGATAACCTGATAATTTTCCTTTCATTTGGCATGCTTTTTTAATAAATATATTAACGGGGCCTTTTACGTTTATTACTTTTTTAACTACCCCCCTATGTTAGTCTCCCCCGTTTGTTTTTTGTGCTTGTTTTTATGTTTGTTTTATAATGAACATTAAAATTTTATTGGGTATGTACAGTGGGTATGGAAAGTATTCAGCCCCCTTTTAAAATTTTTCATTTTGTTCAGGGGAAACCCCCAGGGGCGTCGTTAGGCAGGATGTTCGGGGCAAAACCCCCCGGGAATTCCTGCCTGGCCCGAATTATCAGATCGTCGGGTTCCAGGTACTGTGTTCCTGGAGAGACGATTTATTTAACCGAAGTGGTCCAGGGACACAACAGAGCCGGGCCGTTTTCACAGGCAGGGGAGGGAGGGGGGGGACTGTCGGGGCCGGGCGTTTAGGAGGGGGAGGGGGCCCCGCCCCCACACTCTATTGTAGGACCCCATGGCTGCAGCCGCGCTAGCACAGGGGCCCCCACAGTCAGGGAAATTCGCACCACAGGC
Organism: Phyllomedusa bahiana; assembly: GCA_025379985.1. Classification (NCBI taxonomy): domain Eukaryota; kingdom Metazoa; phylum Chordata; class Amphibia; order Anura; family Hylidae; genus Phyllomedusa; species Phyllomedusa bahiana. The sequence goes on from JAODAL010015313.1 coordinate 22,519, forward strand.
CCCACAGTGAGAGAGGGCCCCCCCCCTGCTTGCTCCCGGGCCATCTCCCGCTGCACTGCCATTCCTTTTGGCTTCATCGCAGCAGTCCAGCAGGTGCCCATACATGGAGGTCTCAAGTGAGTGAGTACCTCACTGTGAGACCAGTGCTAGATGTATTAAGGGGTGAAACAACCTGAATGTGAACTGACCCAAAGTATATGTCTCTGTAACAGTCATGTGTGTGTACAAGTTTTCTGTATACATTGGATCAGTGTGCATTTTATTGTGCTCTTATATTGTGTGTATAGTGTGTATGGGTGTATAATGTATGTATGTCTCTGTTAGTGTGTGATCAGCTGTGTATACGTGTTTTTTGTGTGTTAATGTGGCTACATGGTGTGTACATGTGTGCAACATGTCTCTGTTTAATGGTGTGTATAATATGTGTATGCATGTTTAAAATTGTATACGTGTTTGGATATGTTGTGTGTCATGTAAATATGTTGTACTCTATAGGACACACAATCCACAATTTTTGCCCATTTTTGTAAATAACATAATCCTGCTGTTGGCCCTTTTAAACGCGACCCCACGGCAGTGGACAAATACCGGTTGGTTTGCCGGGCCCGGTATTTGTCCTGTTTTGCAGCCTCCCCAGGGCCCCGCAGGGGGGGCGGCTTTTTTTCCGCAAAGAGCGGAGAAAAGCCCTCCCCCCTCCCATTGAACAGCACATCTTCCGTCCGGAAACCGGACAGAATATGGGGAAATGTTCTGTGTTTTGCCGCCGGACCACTGGCGACAAAACCGCCGGGAGGGAAAAAACCGTGCAGTGGTGGGACACTGCACGGGTTTTTCCATAGAGCACAATTGTGCTCATTTTTGGGCCCGGGTTTTTCAGGCGGTCTGAAAAACCGCAAACCGGCAGCAAAAACCGTGCTGCCCAGGACATGCCCTTAAACTTGTAAACTACAACTGATTATGAATTCTGTTTGAATAGAATTTTTATACCTATAATTTGTCAGGGTTGCCTATGTTTTTGCTGCTGCAACCAGACAAACGGTATTTTTCACATGCGAAAATTGTGGGGGCGCATTTCACCATGTATTTGCTCTTTAATATACCAAACTGTGCGCTACAATTACGGTAATTCAAGTTTCTCATAGAGAGCAAATGATTACGTCCTGTCTCCCTCAGCGTACAATACGATCGTATGTTAACACAGCGTATAGGGGCCCCGTACCTGTGCGCACTGCTATACATATGCTGTTGGAAGTACGTGCTCTCCAGCATGTAATTTCAGCAGCGCTACAGCCACCTCCCAACCACTTTTCACTTTTCCTCTATCATTGTGCCACTCTCTGACCTCATGCTGCTGTGGCTGCCCCCGTAAACCTTTCCACACTCTGTCACTGATGTTCCACCTGACCCTCAGCCTTGTTTTTTTCCAGCTGTCGCTCGCATGACTTTATCAGGCTACATTTGGTCAGTTTTTCCCTCTTAAGTGCCCAGGGAATTTTAGAGTGAAGCGATTCTAATAGCGGCGGCAGTCATCTGCGTGTCATACTAAAACACAACATTGTATGAAGACCAAACCAAGCTCCCTCTGCATATTTAAGAAGGCACAACGTTCTTTCAGCACCCTGCAGGCTCTGTGCAGCCGGAAATAGTGTTTTTTAACGTGATTCCTCCCGAAGTAATTCGGAACGAAGCTATTTTTTGTCGGGAAATTCGGCGAAGTGAACGAACCGAATTTCGGGAAATTCACCCATCTCTAACCCCCACACCATCACACCTCCTCCTCCATGCTTCACGGTGGGAACCAGGCATGTAGAGTGCATTCGTTCACCTTTTCTACGTTGCACAAAGACATGGTGGTTGGAACCAAAGATCTCAAATTTGGACTCATCAGACCAAAGCACAGATTTCCACGGGTCTAATGTCCATTCCTTTTTTTCTTTATCCCAAAACAAGTCTTCCTTCTGCTTGTTGCTTGTCCTTAGCATGGTTTCCAGCACTATTTTAAACCCTGAAGGCCTGCTGCACACAGTTCTCCTCTTTAAAAGTTGTTGTAGAGATGTTTCTGCTGCTAGAACTCTGTGTGGCATTGTCCTGGTCTCTAATCTGTGCTGCTGTTTTAAACCCGCAATTTCTGAAGCTGGTGACTCCGGATGAACTTATCCCCGCAAGCAGAGGTGACTTTTGGTCTTCCTTTCCTGGGGTGGTACTCATGTGAGCTAGTTTCTTTGTAGCGCTTGATGGGTATTTCCACAGCACTTGAGGACACTTTCAAAGTTTCCCCAATTTTTCGGACTGACTGACCTTCATTTCTTAAAGTAAAGATGGCCACTCGTTTTTCTTTACTTAGCTGCTTTTTTCTTGCCATAATATAAATTCTAACAGTCCATTCAGTAGGACTATCTGCTGTGTATCCACCTGACTTCTGAACAACACAACTGATGGTCCCAACCCCATTATAAGGCAAGAAATCCCACTTATTAAACCTGACAGGACACACCTGTGAAGGGAAAACCATTTCCGGTGACTACTTCTAGAAGCTCATCAAGAGAATGCCAAGAGTGTGCAAAGCAGTAATCAAAGCAAAAGGTGGCTACTTTGAAGAACCTAGAATATAAGACATATTTTCGGTTGTTTCACACTTTTTTGTTAGGTATATAATTCCACATGGGTTAATTCATAATTTTCATGCCTTCAATGAGAATCTACAATTTTTATTGTCATGAAAATAAAGAAAACTGTTGGAAAAAGTGGTGGGTGGAAACTAACATGGACGGCTGTTCAAAAAGTAATGGACTAATAAGAATGTGCTGGAATCTGAGAATTTTTATATGCAGTATGTTTATATTTTGTATGCGCTCTTAATACATATGTTATATCTTTGAGATAACCATGATAATTACCATTCATTTGGCTATGCTTCTTTAATAATATATGATTACAGGCCTTTTACGTTTATTACTTTTTTAACTACCCCCCTATGTTAGTCTTCCCCCGTTTGTATTTTGTGCTTGTATTTATGTTGTTTTATAATGAACATTAATACATTTTATTGGGTATGTACAGTGGGTATGGAAAGTATTCAGACCCCTTTAATTTTTCACTCTTTGTTTCACTGCAACCCAGGGGCGTCGCTAGGCAGGATGATTCGGGGCACAAGCCCCGGACATTCCTGCCTGTGCCCCGAATCTCACTCAGATCGTCGGGTTCCAGGTACTGTGTTCCTGGAGAGACGATTTATTTAACCGTAAGTGAGTCCAGAGGACACACACAGAGCTCGGGCCGTTTCTCACAGTGCAGGGAGGGAGGGAGACTGTCGGGTGCCGGGCGTTTAGGAGGGAGGAGGGGCCGCCTGTCACACACTCCTGATTGTCAGGACCCCAAATGTGCTGCAGCCGCGCTTAGCACAGGGTCCCGGCACAGTCAGGAAGTTCAGCAGCCACAGCCCGACAGTGAGAGAGAGGCCCCGCCCCCTGCTGTGCTCCCGGGCCATCTCCTGCTGCACTGCATTCCTTATGGCTTCATCAGCAGCAGCTCCAGCAGGTGCCCATATCATGGAGGTCTCAAGTGAGTGAGTAGCCTCACTGTAGAGACCAGTGCTAGATAGTATTATAGAGTGAAACAACCTGAATGTGAACTGTACTAAATGTATATGTCTCTGTATACAGTACATGTGTGTGTACAAGTCTCTGTATACATGTGTATAAAATGTGTGCATGTTTTATATGTGTCTCTGTATACATGTGTGTATACGTGTGTATGTGTGTATACATGTATGTATGTCTCTGATACGTGTGTGTATACAGCATGTGTATACGTGTTTATGTGTGTATACATGTGTGCATACATGTGTGTGTACATGTGTGCATACATGTCTCTGTTTACATGTGTGTGTATACATATGTGTATGCATGTGTATATATGTGTATACTTGGTTTGTATATGTATGTGTGTACATGTAAATATGTATGTACTCTATAGACACTCATATCCACAATTATCGCCCATTCTTGTCATAATAACATAATCCTGCCTGTTGTGTCCCGTAAGGCGCGACCCCACGGCAGTGGACAAATACCGGTTGGTTTGCCGGCCGGTATTTGTCCTGTTTTGCAGCCGTCCCCACGGCCGCAGGGGGGCGGCTTTTTTCTCCGCGATGAGCGGAGAAAAGCCCTCCCCCCTCCCATTGAACAGCACATCTTCCGTCCGGAAACCGGACAGAATATGGGGCATGTTCTGTGTTTTGCCGCCGGACCACTGGCGACAAAACCGCCGGACGGAAAACCCGTGCAGTGGGGACAGCTGCACGGGTTTTCCATAGAGCACAATTGTGCTCATTTTCGGCCGGTTTTTCAGGCGGTCTGAAAAACCGCAAACCGGCAGCAAAAACCGTGCTGTCAGGACATGCCCTTAAACTTGTAAACTACAACCTGATTATGAATTCTGTTTGAATAGAATTTTTATACCTATAATTTGTCAGGGTTGCCTATGTTTTTGCTGCTGCAACCAGACTAACGGTATGTTCACATGGCGTAATTGTGGGCGCATTCACCATGTATTTGCTCTTTAATATACCAAACATGTGCGCTACAATTACGGTAAATTCATAGCTCTCATAGAGAGCTATTGAATTACGTCTGTCTCCCTCACGTACAATAACGATCGTATGTTAACACAGCGTAAGCGGCCCGTACCTGTGCGCACTGCTATACATATGCTGTTGGAAGTACGTGCTCTCCAGCGTGTAATTTCAGCAGCGCTACAGCCACGTCCCATCCACTTTCACTTTTCCCCCTGTGGCACGTCACTTATTTTTACAGATTCTGTGTGCCAGGGAAAACAGCAGCAATCATAGCACTCGCTGCTATGATTTTACCGTATTTTTAGGGCATATTTTGGGCAAATTACAGCACAGTTATGCCCCACAAATACGATGCGTATGTTCACACCACGTAATGTCGGTCCGTACTTGCGCTTCAATACACCCGACGTACAGGCCGACATTATGGTAATTCATAGCTGTCACTGATTGCTAGGATTACCTGTTCTGGGGATAATAAATAAAGGTGAGAGCTTCAGAGGGAGGCACTGGCCACAGTTTTTTCATCTGTAAAAATCTATGTTGCAGTTCACAATGGGGCGTGAAAGAGGCCGTGTGAAACCCACCCTACTGAGCAAAACTTAACACAGAGCCCGGGCCCCGGATGTTTTGGGACCCTAGCAACGCCCCTGCTGCAACCATTTGGTAAGATGAAAAAACTTCATTTTTTTGCTCATTAATGTACTCTCTGCACCCCATCTTGAAAGAAAAAAAAAACAGAAATGTAGATATTTTTGCAAATTTATTAAACAAGAAAAACTGAAATATCACATTGTCTTAAGTATTCAGACCCTTTGCTGTGACACTCATATTTAATTCACATGCTGTCCATTTCCTTCTGATCCTCCTTGAGATGGTTATACTCCTTCAATGGAGCCCTACTGTGTTTAATTAAACTGATTGTACTTGATTAGGAAAGGAACATACCTGTCTATATAAGACCTCACAGCTTACAGTGCATGTCAGAGCACATGAGAATCATGAGGTCTAAGGAACTGCCCAAGTAGCTCAGTATATTCCTATACTGTGTTGTTCAGATCCTGACTTAAATATATCCCCAATTTCTCCACAGTAGAGTATGGAAATTGACTGATGTTTGCATTCAGTCTATTACATGCTGTTCACGTTCTACAATTATGTAGAATCAACTATGTTATGAAACATTTTAGCAGTGACGGAAAGAAGTACTTTGGAAGGCAGCTTGATTTAAGAGAACGATGAAAGGAAGGAAAAAAAAGTCTGCAGTAGATAAAGGTTAGGCCCACAAAGTCAATAGCTACCCCATGTCACGGGCTCCTCCCCCGACCTTCGCACTGGGTCATGAGTGCATCCATGTCTCTGCCGTATGTGGCGCTGCATCCCGCATGTTGGACCGCTGGCGTACTCATAGTCCGGTCCCCAGCTGCAGTAACTTACCTCTACAAGCTCCCTGTGTAGTCTTTTCTGGCCGATGCGTGCATACCAGCTCCTTAGAACACGTGCGCCAGCTTTGTTAAATTTAAAGGGCCAGCACACAGGTGATGCTGACCCTATTTAACCTTGCCTTTTCCTGTTATCCCTTGCCAGATCAATAGTGCCCTGTGTATGTTCCTGACATTCCGTGTACCAGTTTCATCCATCCACGTCCCTCTACCACGAAGCTTTGCCACCTGTCCTGACCTTTCTGCCTGTTCCTGAGTACAAGCTTGCCTTGAAGTTCTGTACCATGCTACACCTCAGCCGTTATTGCAGGCAAGTCGTGGCAAGGGTAGCGACCTGGGGGTTCGCTTGCTGCAGCAAGTCCGAAAAGCTTTGCGGTGGGTTGAAGTGAATACCAACAGTCTCTTAGACTCTTCTCCCTTGTGCAGCTTACACCATTGCCTGTGGTGGTTCAGAGAATCCACTATTCCCCTGTCGTGACAGTTTGATCCAACCATGGATACTGCAGAGGTGTCTCTGCCAAGCCGCGCTGACCTGACTTCCATCGTGGCCCAGCAGTCGCAGCAGATTGCGCAACAGGCTGCAGCACCTTAACCAGCTAACTGCCATGAATCAGCAGCTCCCTCAGTGGCAGCAGCTCCGGTGATGTTTATCAGCCCCAAGCACCGTTTGTCTATGCTGATGTGCTCCCTGCATATGGAACTTATGGCTAGTCAGTTCTCAATTGAAAGGTCCAAGGTAGAGATGGGCGAATTTCTCGAAATTCGGTTCGCTCTCTTCGCCGAATTTCCCGACAAAAAATAACTATTTCCAGGCTGCACAGAGCCTGCAGGGTGCTGTAGAACATTGTGCCATGCTTAAATATGCAGAGGGAGCTTGGTTTGGTCTTCATACAATGTTGTGTTTTAGTATGACACGTACATGACTGCCGCCGCTCTTAGAATCGCTTCACTCTAAAATTCCCTGGGCACTTAAGAGGGCAAAACTGACCAAAAAACTGAAGGGGGAATGTAGCCTGATAAAGTCATGGCAGCGACAGCTGAAAAAAAGCTGAGGGCTCAGGTGGTAACATCAGTGACAGAGTGTGGAGGTGACGGCGGCAGCCACAGCAGCATGAGGTCAGAGAGTGGCACAATGACATTCTAGAGGTGGCAAAAACAGGAGTAGGCCAAAGAGTGGCACAATGACACAGTGTGGAGTTGACGGCATCAACAGCAGCAGCAGCATGAGGTCAGACAGTGGCACAATGACATTCTAGAGGTGGCAAATAAAGGAGTAGGCCACAGAGTGGCACAATGACACAGTGTGTAGGTAACGGCAGCAGCCACAGTAGCAGCATGAGGTCAGACAGTGGCACAATGACACAGTGTGTAGGTTACGCCAGCAGCAGCATGAGGTCAGACAGTGGCACACTGACATTCTGGAGGTGGCAAAAACAGCAGTAGGCCACAGAGTGGGAAAATGACACAGTGTGTAGGTCACGGCAGCAGCCACAGCAGCAGCATGAGGTCAGACAGTGGCACAATGACATTCTGGAGGTGGCAAAACAGTAGTAGGCCACAGAGTGGCACAATGACAGAGAGTGGAGGTGACGGCGGCAGCAGCATGAGGTCAGACAGTGGCACAATGACACAGTGTGTAGGTCACGGCAGCAGCCACAGCAGCAGCATGAGGTCAGACAGTGGCACAATGACATTCTGGAGGTGGCAAAAACAGGAGTAGGCCACAGAGTGGGACAATGACAGAGTGTGTAGGTCACGGCAGCAGCCACAGCAGCAGCATGAGGTCAGACAGTGGCACAATGACACAGTGTGTAGGTCACGGCAGCAGCAGCATGAGGTCAGACAGTGGCACAATGACATTCTGGAGGTGGAAAAACAGTAGTAGGCCACAGAGTGGCACAATGACAGAGAGGGGAGGTGACGGCGGCAGGAGCAACAGCATGAGGTCAAATAGTGCCACAATGACACAATGTGGATGTCATGGCACCAGCAACAACAGCAGCATGAGGTCAGACAGTGGCACAATGACCGAGTGTGGAGGTGGGTGGCAATACCAGTCCCTGGTAAAGATGCTTGGTGGCAGATGGAGAAACTTTCAGCAGATGTGTGGAATCAGGCGAGTGGCGGCATCAGAATAGTGGCTGAGGCAAGTAGTTTGAACCCAGACTCATTTCTAACAGTTTGGGTGAGGCGTCATGGCTGATGTAGTCTGACGCCTAAGGCATTGATGTGTGGGAATCCTGGCCGATCCACGCCTGATTCATCTTGACAAAGGTCAGTCGTTCCACATTTCCCATGGACAAGCAGGTTCTCCTTGGGGTAACGATGGCCCCCGCCGCACTGAACACCCGCTCTGATGCCACACTACTGGCCGGGCAGGACAGCTTCTCCACTGCAAACTCGGCAAGTTGCGGAGACACATCCAGTTTGGCTGCCCAGTAGTCTAGCGGATCTTCTAACTGGGGTGGCAGAGTGCTGTCCAAGTAGGCCACCACCTGTTGGTTCAGGGACTACTCTAGGTCCTGCTGCTGTTGCTGGCGACTACCCTCCTCACTAGGCGGGTGAAGGAAACTGCTCATTAGTGACTCCAGACTTAGGTTACTGCTGATGGAGCTGGTACTGCTCCTACCCCCCACCTTCCCCCAGCAGTCACGGCAGTAGTACGTGAGCACTGAGGAACCCCTCGGTCAGACCTGTCAGAGGAGTGACGATGCTGCACATAGGCAGCGACCAACTGGCCATGGAGGATTTCCCTATAGTATTTGAGTTTGTCCTCCCTCTCAATAGCTGGGAAAAAGGCTCCCATTTTGGACCGGTAGCGAGGGTCCAATAGGGTGGAGAGCCAGAAAGCTATCTCTGCCGGATGCTGACTATTCGGCTTTCACTAGCCAGGCAAATCAGCATGCTGCGGGCAATCTGCACAAGTGACTCTGAGGGGCTCCCCCCTCCATCTCCACTGTATACTGCCACGGTGCTTGCGGGTCATCTGCCTCTCCTGCCCAGACAGATTTTTCAGCATCTGTTCCAGGACATGAAGCAGTGGAATGACGTTATTCATCCCGTAGTCCTGGCGACTGACAAATAACGTGGCCTCCTTGAATGGCCTCAACAAACGGCAGGTGTCACGCATGAGCTGCCACTGGCTGACATCAAGTTACACAGGGGAGTACTCCTGTCCGCCTGGATCATCAAAAATCGTTAATGGCCTTTCTCTGTTCATACAGTAGGTCCAACAAGTGCAGGCTGGAATTCCAACGGGTGGAAACATCGCATATCAGAGTGTTTTGGGGGAGGCCGTTCTGCCACTGCAACTCGAGGAGGGTGTTCCTGGCTTTGTAGGAATGGATGAATTGCATGCACAGTTTCCTGGCCATTTTCAGAATCTTCTGAAGATCGGTGGAAGACTTCAGGAACCTTTTCACAACCAGATTGAACACATGCCCCATGCAGGGCGCATGGACCATCCCTCCTCGGTGCAGCGCGGACACTATGTTCCTCCCATTGTCCGTCACCATGGTTCCGATTTGCAGTTGGCGCGGAGAAAGCCACACATCAAGTTCTTGCTACATGACCCGGAGCAATTCCTCCCCTGTGTGACTTTGTTCGCCGAGGCAAGCCAGGTGTAGAACTGCGTCACACCGCTGTGCCCTACACATATGGTATGATGGAGCAGTACTTGTGGAGGCTGAGATGGTGATGGTGGTGGAGGAGGAGGAGGCGGACATTGGCGCAGGAGCCGCAGTTTGACAACGTGGAGGAGAAAGCGGCGTCTCCTGTCCAAATTGTTGGTGTGCCTGGGCCGGAAGCACATTCACCCAGTGGGCCGTAAAGGACATGTACTGGCCCTGACCGTAGTTACAGCTCCAGATGTCCGTGCTGCCGTGGACCTTGGAACAAACCTATAAGCTCAAGGACTGTCCCACCTTCTGTTCTACATATTTATGAAGTGCTGGTACTGCCTTTTTGGAAAAGAAATTACGGCTTGGAACTCTCCATCTCGGCTCGGCACAAGCCATCAGTTCTCTGAACGGTGCAGAGTCCACCTTTTGGAAAGGGAGGGACTGTGGCACCAACAACTTGGACATTAGTACGGTCAGCTGTTGCAACTTAGGATGGTTGGACGCATACTGTTGTCTCTTTGCAATCGCCTCGCTGAACGACTGCTGGCGCCACGAGTAGCGAAGAGCAGGAGCATCTGGACCGGGAGATGATGTCAAAGAGAAACAGCTCCCTTCTGCAGAGGTGGTGGAGCCTTGACTGGCTGCAATGGCATGCGTGCCACTGGGCGCTGCTGCTGCTACTGTTGCTGTGGCGGCAGGATGGACCACCACATTTGAGCCACGTTTCTCCCAGGCCACTGGATGGTGACGCTGCATGTGTTGACGCAGGGCCGTGGTGCCAACGTTAGCTCCCTGGCCACGTTTCACTTCCTTCCCACAGATTCTACATATACCCATATTCGGCTCCTCCGGTGTCTTAGCAAAGAACTGCCACACAGCCGAGTATCAGATTTTACCGCCAAGGCTCTGCGCTGAGTGACTACTGTCGCCGCTGCCTCGCTGAGCCCCTGTGCCGCTACTTTCTTGGACCTGCGAAGCGGGTTTTTTAACCCGTGGCCGCTTGGCTCCCGACCTCACACTGCTGCTATCCTGCTGACTCACGGCCACACGACCCACTTGCTGGCTGCGCCGCTGCCTGACGCGCAAGATGACGCCCTCTTCTCCTGATGTGATAGGCCCTTTTGCTCCCCCGGGTCCAAATGCAGCGGCTACTCTCACTATTTGTGTTTCTTGTCACTGCTGCCCTCACCCCAACCGGTTTTGGTTACAGGGCTGCCCCCCTCAAACATGACCTCCCATGCACTTAACATCTATACTTTGCCGCCTAGGCTGCTTTTGAGTAGGCAGTGGATATTGGCCCCTTTTTCGCTGCCAAGTAGTTGAGCCCCTCAAATTGTTCATCCTCGCTTATAGTGGCGTGAGCCCGACCAATAGTAGATTTGGTGTGGGAACCGGGGGGGCCCAGAGGCGGTTGGGACAGGTAGGACGCTGACCCCCCCCGGGGCCCCTGCCAATAGGGTTGTTTGACGTTCCCCCCGACTCTTCTTGGGGTTTTGTCAGATGTAAAAATTGGGAGAAGGGATGCCTTTCACCATTCCCGGGGTTTGCACGCACCGCGCTAATGACGGGCCATTTTGTGGGGGGGGGGGGGGGGGGTAGGTGTGGGGGGGGGGGAAGGGTCCTTGCCACTTGCAGGTGAAGAGCCGCCATCTCTGTCTGCCCTATGTTTTTCAGAAATTTACAGACATTTTTGATGAAGATTCTGATATGTAAAACACACTCTGTTTTTGACCCAATAAACCCCATTAGAATTTTGGGAAAACCCTTGGATATAAATTGGCTTACAAATGGGCGGGAAAAAATTTACTTTTATGTGCCCTTAAAAACTTGTTTTTTTTATGAAATTTAAAAGCACAAACAGGCTAAATTAACCCTTTGGATATGAATTTGCTACAAATTTTTCTGTGGCGGTGAAAAAACAAAGTTTTTTTTTACTGAGTACAAAATGCAGAAAAAACGCTTTAAATTTAACCCCCCGGGTGTAAATTTTCCCAAACAAAAAGAGCAACCAAAAACTAAGGGGTTTGTACGGTTACAATGTGGTTTTCTTCGCTAACCCAAAAAAGGGGAAAAAATTGTAATTAACCTTCGCTTGTGAATTAGGCTGCAGGAAAAAAAAGTATTTTTTTTGGCGGTGAAAAATGGGTTTTTTTTTTGTCATAAGCAAAAAAACAACCTTAATTAACCCCCGGGTTTTAAAAAGCGCCAAAAAATTTAGATCCACAAACTACCACTTTGTAGGTGTTACAATGCGTGTTTTCTCGCTACACAAAAAGAGAAAAATTGTAAATTTTAACCTTTGTTGTGAAATTTGCAAGGAAAAATGTATTTTTTGGCGGTGAAAAAAAACGGTTTCTTTTTGTGACCACAACGCAGAAAAACGCTTAATTAACCCCTGGAGTAAATTGGCCCAAAAAAAAATTTGGGAGCCAAAAAGAAGTGGTATTTGTATTTGTTAAAAAGATGTTTTTTAAATGAAACAACAGGAACAGGCTTAGATCCCCCTTGGGTATTCAATGTGTGTGACAGAAACATTTTAAAAGTATTGCAGCTCATTTGGGCCACTGGACTTTTAATCCAATACCCCCCAAAAATCAGAAATGAACGTTAAGAGAAAGAGTCCTGAGAAAGCTGAGACTCCCCCCAAAAATATGTATAAAAATATTCTTAGTAAGAGCTATTAAAGCAGTACGCATCCTTTTCCCAATCAGTACAGTGAAGGTTGAGTTCCCGCGGCCCCGGATTTTATAGTGCGGGGGGAGTAAGAACCCCCTTCCTGATTGGCTTCATCTCTGCAATGTCTGCAGGCTATGTCCTTCTTCCCCCAATGCTTTGCCCCATTAACGCCCTGTGTCACAGCCCTTTTATCAATCAAAAGCACACTTTTCCCCCGAAGCCCCCAAACTTTTATTGTTCAGAAAAGAAGTTTTCTGAAATTTTAAACGAATTCCATTCGTTGAATCAATTCGCCCCCTCTCTAGTCCAAGGTGGCCTTCATGGTCATGTTCTCTTTCAAAAGCCCATTGGTTATTCCTTCCCGGGAAAGGATATCCCTCATCTCGCTACTTTCTGCAAGAAAATTTTTCAGCACTGGGGGGAAACCCGTCTGGCTCTTTGACCGAAACGCGTAAACAAAAATGCAGCCGGGAAATCATAGGGGGTTACACGTATAATTTCCCCTCCCTTTCGGAGTTGTCCCCGGAATAAACAGCCTTTAGTGCCCCATTCAAGGGGGCCTCCCCAGCAAGATAAAAACACCCTGTCTGCCTGAAAATTTCCGATGGCTCATCTCTGGCCACTCATTTGGTTCATGTCCTGACCTTTTTTTGGGCCATTTCCCCAATTTGCTGCTTTTATGGACTCGGTATCAGTCAGGAGTTTCATAGACAAGCCTGGTGCCCAGTTTGCCCCCATGGTCCACTTGGTAAACCTTGTCACCCCCTCGTCATCGGGGAGCTTCTCGTGACCCATTCAGTTACATTTGGACGTTGTCCCTTCAGTAGGGGTTTTCAAGGAAAAAATCACTTTTTAATACTTCCCCATTCTTCCACAGCATTGTTCGGGTCCCCCTTTGGGCTGCAGCCCCAGCCCCTATGCTCAACGGAAACGGGCAAAGTCATACTTTTAGATCAAGATGCCAGTCTTGTTGTTTGGGGAACCCCTTTCCCCCCGAACATCTTCAAAGTCCGCCGGGTCTCCTGATCCTATAGCCATTGCCTACAAAACCCTCCCCGGGTTGGGTATCCCGTCTGTACCAGAGACTCAGGCTATGTCTGTCTACAAACAAGAAAACCTACAGAAGGGGTTTATCCGTAAGCCTACTTCTCCTGCCGAAGCTGGGTTCCTCTTTGTCTCGAAGAAAGAGTGTTCTCTACCCCCGTATATTGACTTGGGGGCCTCAACAAAAATAAACCATAAAAAAATTGGTACCCATTTTGATAAACGAGCTATTTGATGGTCTTTGGGATGCCAGAATTTTCTCAAAATGGACTTAGGGGGGTGACAATCTCTTCGGATTGTGGGGGGGAATGAGGGGAAAGGCAGCTTTAACACTCGGTTTGGAGTATTTGGGTCATCCCTTGAGTGTGAAATGCCCCAGTGGTGTTCCAGGAATTTGTCAATGACATCTTCATGGACCTCCTGTATTCCTATGTTGTTGTCTACCTGAATGACATCCCAATGTTCTCATCATACCCCGAGTTCCATTTCTTGAATTCCGCAAAGTTGTCTGCCGCCCTGCAGTGGCCTCTCCGGGCCATACAGCGTTTCCTGAGGTTTGCCAATTATTACAGGCAATTTATCCTACATTTCTTGATGGTGGTGGCAAGGATTGTAGCACTCACACTGCCTCAAAGGCAAACCTCTGACCTGCGAATTCTTTTCCAAGACATTTTCTCCTCCAGAAAATGATTACACCATCGGGGATAGGGAATTGCTGGCGAGCAAACTGGCCTTGGAAGAATGCTGCAAACTCCTGGAGGTGGCTCGTTATCTTGTAAATATTTACACCGACCACAAAAACTTCCAATACCTCCAAACTGTCCAGTGTCTAAATCCATGCAAGGCCGGGTGGTCACTCTTCTTCTCTCAACTGAGGGAAGATATAGATACAGGTAATGAATATGTGAAATCATTATGAGTAAATATACATGGGGGTAACAACAATAATATAATCCTAATAGGGGTCTGCTATAGGCCCCCAAATATAACAGAACCCATAGAAGATGTACTCCTCAGGCAAATAGATGAGGCAGCTAATCAGAATGAGGTTGTTATTATGGGTGACTTTAACTACCCAGACCTAAATTGGGAAACTGAAACTTGTAGCTCTCATAAAGGAAACAGGTTTTTGTCAATGACTAATGATAATTACCTTTCCCAAATGGTACAGGAACCAACTAGAGGAAAGGCCCTTCTAGACTTAATATTCAATAGACCTGACAGAGTAACAAAGGTTCAGGTTGAGGGGCCTCTAGGAAATAGTGACCATAATATAATAAATTTCCATTTATCCTTCAATAGAGTTTTTTGCTGAGGAGCCACAAAAACACTTAAATTTTAGGAAGGCTAATTTTTATTCTGAGTAGGGAGGCCCTAAAAACCCGTTTTTGACTGGGACAAGGTGTTTATAAAATAGCAGAACAAATAATAAATGGGATTTTTTAAAAACATTCTAGGCGCCCACTGTGAGAGGTACATACCTTATGGTAATAAAATAATTATAAACAGGAAAAACACAATGTGGATCAACAGGGATATAAAGGAGGCAATAAATAACAAAAAGAAAGCTTTTCAACTAATAAAACATGAAGGCAGTGAAGAGGCACTGAAAAACTATAAGGAAAAAAATAAATATTGTAAAATAATGATAAAGTCAGCAAAGCTGGAGACAGAAAGAATTTTTCCCATAGAAAGTAAAACAACCCTAAAATATTTTATTTATATAAATAGTAAAAAGATTAAAACAGAAAATGTTGGCCCTTTGGAAAGTACTGAGGGAGAGACTGTATAGGGCGATTAGAAAAAATCTAACCTAATAAAAAAAAAATTCCCCACTGTATTTACCAAGGAGGATGACCTTTCTGTTGATGAGCAGAGGAATGAGGTAAACTCCAACTTAAATGTTTCTTGTCTAACCCAAGAAGAAATGCAGCTCCGTCTTAAGATTAAAATAGACAAATGCCCAGGTCCTGATGATATACACCCCCGTGTCCCAAGGGAGTTAAGTAATGTCATAGATAGGCCCCTATTCTTCACATGTAGGAACTGTATAATAACAGGGTATGTCCCAAAGGATTGGCGCATAGAAAATGTGGTGCCAATATTCTAAAAGGGGTCAAAAAAGTGATCCTGGAAACTATAGGCCGGTAATTTTAACCTCTGTTGTGAGTAAAATGTTTGAAGGTTTTCTTAAAGATGCTTTCATAGAGTACCCACTAAAAAAATAAATGTATTTAATACCATTCCAGCAGGGTTTATGAAGGATCGGCTTGTCAAAACTAATTCATCAGCTTCTATGAGGAAGTTAGTCCTAGACTGGACTGAGGTAAGGCATTGGATGTAGTATCAAGATTTTCTAAAGCATTTGATACTGTGCCACATAAAAGGTTGGTAAGTAAAATGAGAATGCTTGGACTGGGGGAAAATGTGTGCAAGTGGGTAAGCAACTGGCTCAGATATAGAAAACAAAGGGTGGTAATTAACGGTACATACTCAGACTGGATCCCTGTTACTAGTGGGGTAACACAGTGCTCAGTATTGGGCCCTATTCTCTTTAACATTTTTTATTAATGATCTTAACATGGATTGGCACAGTAGAAATATCGATTTTTGCAGATGATACTAAGCTCTGTAAAGTAATCAACACAATAGAGGATAATGTGTTATTACAAAGGGATCTGGATAAGTTGGAGGCCTGGGCAGAGAAATGTCAGATGAGGTTTTACACAGAAAAATGCAAGGTTATGCACTTGAGAGGGAAAAATCCATTACATGATTACATGTTAAATGGAAAAACGCTGGGTAAAAGTAACATGGAGAAGGACTTGAGAATCCTGGCGGACAGTAAACTTAATTGTAGCAACCAGTGTCAGGCAACAGCTGCCAAGGAAAATAGGATTATGGGGTGCATTAAAAGGGACATAGATGCACATGACGATAACATTATTCTCCCATTATACATGTCACTGTTTAGACCACACTTGGGATATTGTGTACAGTTTTGGGCACCAGTGCACAGGAAAGACATTTTAGAGCTTGAACAGGTACAAAGGCGGGCAACAAAAATAATAAAAGGACTGGGGGTGAATTTGCAATTCCCCAGAAAGACTAGAAAGTTGGGGTTTTATTTAGTTTAGAGAAAGGGGCTTCGGGGAGGGACAAAATTAAATATGTTTAAATATTTTAAAGGTCATATAGAAAATCTCATCAAGATTTATTTATACCAGGACTGTATTCAAAAAAGAAGGGGCATCCTCTATTCTGGGAACGAAAGTTTTTCATAAAACATAGAAAGGATTTTTATGTAAAACAGTGAGATGTGAACTCTCTGCCAGAGGAACTTGTCATGGTGGAATTCAATAACATAGTTAAAAAAGGGGTTTGGGGAATCCCATTTCTGGGTGAATTAAATAAACAGTTATAGTACTAGGATTCTGGGAAAGGGTCGTTAAAATCCAGGGATTTTCCGATTGCCAGATTGGATTTTGGGAAAGAATTTTTCCCTCAATGAGGACAATTGGCTTCTACTTCATAGGGGTTTTTTGCTTTCTTCTGGATCAACACTTTAGCAACACAGGCTGAACTGGATGGATATCTTGTCTTTTTTCAACCTTACAAGCTATGTAACTATATAATTATGTAACTTGATTTCTAAAATCCATTTTTATCCTGCTGCGAAGAATTTTAAGGCCGATGCCCTTTCCAATGCCTCCGATGTGATAGGGGAGGAAATGGCCCCTTAGCACATTGTGCTGTCTGACTGCCTGATCTTCGCAGCTCCCGTAGACCTCCAACATGTCCCACCAGGTAAGACATATGTGCGCCCTGAGCTCCAGAAGAGAATTCTAAACTGGGGTCATTGCTCGCCCTAGTGCATGTAAATCTCATCAGTTGATTTCTTGCTTTTATTGGTGGCTAGATCTCGCTAAGGATATTAAAGAATTTTTGGAATCTCATTTGGATCCATGGGAGGGATGAGTGGAAGACGGCCTTCAACACCTTGGATGGGCACGTTGAGTACTCGGTGAAGACCTTCGGTCTGTGCAATGCCTCGGCAGTCTTTCAGGAATTTGTTAACGACCTCCTGTATACCTTTGTTGTTGTTTACGACATCCTGGTTTTTTCGCCAAACCCGGGAGTCCCCCCCAGACCCATGTCCCCCAGGTGTGAGACATTCCCCCATTTAATTGCTTACACGCCAACTTGGTAAAGTGTATTTCCCCCAGCCGGTTCAGTTTCTTGGGTAATTGGGGGGGCCCACCCGGTAAAGCCTTGTCCGGGCAAATTTTTTGCCTTTTTTACGGGCGGCTTTTTGGTCGGCGGGCCAGCGGGTTTTTTTGGGTTTTCAACAATAAAACCCCGGGTTTATTTCACATTTCTCTATGTTGGTGGCACCAAATGGTGTTTAAACCAAAGGGAAGAATGGAAACCTAAAAATATGGCCCTTGGGGCCCAAAAAAACCCCTCTGCACCTATACTATCCTAAATAGCGTTGAAAAAAAAGTTAATTTTTAAAAAAAAATTTAAAGTTTAGCAAAAACTTTAAAATTTTTAAAAATCAAACCGAACCCAAAAATTTTAGTGTTCGTTCGTTTAAAGTTCTAGTTCGACACGCCATTTTCAGTTTCGTTTGCAGTGGCTTTTTTGCGTTTTTGGCGGCCTTACAACCCACCTTCCTCCCCTTTTGGGCTCCCAATCCAAAAAGGGCAGAGCAAGAAAAGGGGTCAAAAAGGCCCTTTGGGCTGAGGTGTAGGGCTCTCACTGGTGTAAAATCACATGACCATGTTTTTATATTTCCGTTTTGGCCGGGGGGAAGGCCTTTTTAGCTCACTATCTTTACTGTAAAGATTGTTTCTTATTTAGATGGGCTTTTTTCCTCTTATAGACTTTCAATAGTTAGGGAGTTTGGTTTTGCTGGCGCTTTTTTCCACCCCTTTTAAGCTGTTTTTTGGCGACATTTGCGGGCTCCCTAACTCAGCCAATGTCATTTTACATATTCTCTTTTAAATCTTTGCTCGGTCCCCAAAAAAGTTTGTTTTTGCAGTTTTGGGGGCTCAGTTATTGTTTAAGGGCACAGGTTGCAATTCCTTTAAAAGGAAATATTTTAAAAAATAGGGGTTTGGGTTTGTAAATTTTTTGGGGTGGTGGAAAAAAAATTTCCCTTAAACTTGCTGGTTCCCTGTGAGTCGCTTTTAGAAAAAAGTACCCCCCAATCTTTTTCTTCAGGGGTTTTAACACCCCCCTGAAAAAGAGTTTTACCTCCTCTTCCTCTACCCCGGGCCCACAAATGTCACCATCAATCAGTCCAACCTGTAGCGAAAAAAGAGCCCAAATTTTCAAAACTAGGAATGGGCAAATTTTCCCGGGAAATTCGTTTCGTTCACTTCGCCGAATTTTCGGCAAAAAAAAAACTTCTTTCCCAAAAATTAAATTTGGACGAATCAGGGTTAAAAAAAACAGCTATTTCCAGGCGCACAGAGCCTGCGGGGGCTGTAAAAAACGTTGTGTCATGTTAAAAATAGGGGGGGAGGGAGTTGGGGTTTGGTCTTCATAAAATGTTGTTTTTTTTAGTATGACCGCCCCATGACTCCCGGGACGTTTTAGTTTTCGCTTCACTCAAAAATTTCCCCTGGGCCTTAAGGGGCAAGACTAAAAAAAAAAAATTGAAGGGGGAATGTAGCCTGATAAATTTCATGCAGGACGCGGGAAAAAATCAAGTGGGGGCCCTCGGGTTTGGGCAACTTTCGTGCGGGGGTGGGGGGTGACGGCGGCACCCACACCCCGCTTGAGGTCCGAGAGTGGCCAATGACATTTGGAGGTGGAAAAAACAGGAGTGGGCCCAAGGGGGAAAAACAAGGGAAACATGGTGTGGTCACGGCAGACCCCATAGCAGCAGCAGCATAAGGTCGACTTTCCCAAAATGCACGTGTTTTGGGGTCACGGCACCCACCCCGCAGCGCATGGGGTCAGACAGTAAAAAACCCAATGACACAGTGGTGTAGGTCCGGCGAAGAAACAACGGGCGGGCTTTGAGGTGGGGACAATGGCAAATTTGAACGTTGGGGGTGGTCAAGGCAGCCAGCAGCATGAGGTCAGGAAGTGGCACAAGGGGACCGTTTTGTGTTCACGGAAAGCGGGCATGAGGTCAGCAGGGGGCACAATGACACGGGGTGTGTGGGTTTCAGGGCCCAAAAAGGCATGAGGTCAGGCGTGGAAATTTGACTTTTGGGGATGTGGAAAAAAACGGGGAGTGGGGCCACAGAGTGGGACAAAGGGACACAGTGTGTAGGTCACGGCAGCAGCAGATTGAGGTCGGAAAAGTGCAAAAGGGAAAACAGTGTTTAGGTATGGCACGCCACGGGGCCCGCATGAGGTCAGCAGTGGCACAATCACATTCTGGAGGTGGCAAAAAACAGGAGAGGGGTCCCCGGGAAGTGGGACAATGACAAAGTGGGTAGGTCAGGCAGAAAACCACAGGAGCGCATGAGGTCAGACATTTGGGCACAATCACATTCTGGAGGGGGGAAAAAAACAGGGGGTAGGCACAGAGGGGGAAAATGACAATTTGTGTAGGTAAGGGCCCAAGCGCAGCATGGGGTCGGGACGGGTGGCCAATGACACAGGGTGGGGGCCCCCGGCAGCACCCATGGAACAGATGGGTTTGACGTGGCACAATGTCGGGGGGTTGTAGGTCAGGGGAGCAGAAACAGCAGCAGCATGAGGTCAGCCCAGTGGCACAATGCCCACAGTGTGTAGGTCCGGCAGCGGCAGCATGAGGTCGGGGCGTGGCACAATGCCCACAGTGTTTTGGGCCCACGGCACCCAAGCCAAAAGCACCCCAGCATGGGGTAAAAACGTGGCACAAGACCAGTGTGTAGGTCAGGGCAGCGGGGCGCATGAGGTCAGACGTGGCAAAATTTGACACAGTGTTTTTTTAGGTCGAGCACCCAAAACAGCAGCAGCTTTGGGGTTTTCCCGGGACAGTGGCACAATGCCCAAAGGTTGTGTAGGTCAGGGCCCAGCAGCCACAGCAGCAGAATGATTTCCCGGGGACAGGGGGCAAAATTGACGTGTGTAGGTCCCCGGGCAGCAGCCACAGCGAAAGTTGAGGTGAGAAAGTGGCAAAAATTGGGACTTTCTGGAGGGGGGCAAAAACAGGATTTGGCCCAAAACAGAGTGGGAAATGCCCACGGGTGTAGGTCAGGGGCAGCAGCAGCATGAGGTCGACAGTGGCATTTTTGACTTTCCCTGGAGGTGGAAAAAACAGGAAGTAGGCCAAAAAGGTGGGAAAAATTGAAACAGTGTTTTAGGTCACGGCAGCACCCCAAAACGCACCCAGAAATGAGGTCGCCAGGGGCCCAATGACCGTGGGGAGGGGGTTTGGCAATCCCAGTCCCGGGTAAAGTTGGTTGTTGGAAGAAAAGGGGAAAAATGTCGCAGATGTGTGGCATCAGGGGGGGCGGCTTTGAATATTTGGTGAGGAAAGGTTTAGTTTAAAAAACCCAGATTTCATTTTCCAAGTTTGGGTGGGGGTTTCAGGTGATTTTGTCTGAGCCTAAGGAAATTTGTTTTTGGGGAAACCCGGGCCGACCCAACCCCTGTTTCTTCTTGAAAAAAGATCATTTCTTTCCCAACATTTCCTTTGGAAAAGCGGGTTCTCCTTGGGCAAAAAAAGGGGCCCCCCAGCACTGAAAAACCCCGCTATGTTTGCCAAACATTTGGCGGGCGGCCCGCTTCTCCCTGAAAACTCGGCATGGGGGGCCAAAACATCCAGTTTGGTCCCCAGTAGTCCAGCGGTTTTCTAACTGGGGGGCAGGTCCCTGTCAAGTGGGGGGGCCAAAACCTGTTGGTTCAGGGACTGCTCCAGGCCCCTGTTTGCTGCTGCTTGGGGACTACCCTCCTTTCTTAGGCGGGTAAAGGGAAAGTGTTTCTTTCAGTGACTCCAGACTTAGGTTACTGGGGAGGGACCCGGGTACTGCCCCTACCCCCCATTTTCCCCCAGCGTCGCGGCCAGTAGTCCCGTGGGGCTGGGGAACCCCCCGGCAGCCCTGTCGGGAGGGGGGGAGTTGCCGCACATAGGCAGCGACCAAGGGATAGGGAGGATTTCCCTATAGTATTTGATTTTGCCCTCCCTTAATAGCGGGGGAAAAAGGCTCCCATTTTGGCCGGTGGGAAAGGGCAAATTTGGGGTGGGAGAGTAAAAGTCATCCCTCTGGGGGATGTTTGACTATTCGGCGGGGCATTTTCCGGGCAAAAAAACCCCCTTTTTTTTTTGGGGGCCGGGGCCATCTGCACAAGGTGTCCGGGGGGCCCCCTGCCTCCTTTTTCCACTGTATACGGGCCACGGTGTTGGGGGGTCTTTTTGCCTCGTTTCCCCCTTCCCCCATAAACCTCCTTTCAGCTGCTTGCCCCCTCCTTCTTGTCACCGGGGTGGAAAAAAACCACTATTTCACCCAAACCCAATTTGCTTCTGCCCCAATTTCCCTCCTCCTCCCCCATTTCATTTCCCCCCCCGGGGACTCTGGGGCCAGAGAGTGGCCCCACGTCTCCAGTCCCTCCCAGACAGATTTTTCAGCATCTGTTCCAGGACATGAAGCAGTGGAATGCCCGTTTTTTCACCCCGTAGTCCTGGCGACGGGACAAATAACGGGGGCCCTCCTCAAAGGGCCTCAACAAACGGCGGGGTGTCACGCATGAGCTGCCCCCGGGCTGACATAAAAGTTCCCACAGGGGAGTACTTTTTCTCTGCCTGGATCATCAAAAAATCTTTAAAAGGGTTTTTCCCTCTGTTATACAGTCGGTCCAACATTTTGGCGGTTTGGAATTCCAACGGGGGGGAAAATCTTTAATCAGGGGTGTTTTTGGGGGAAAGGCCGTTCTCCCGCTGCTCCCTCGAGGAGGGTTTTCCTGGCTTTTTTGGAATGGATGAGTGCATGACATTTTCCCTGGCCATTTTCAAAATTCTGTGAAGATCGGTGGAAGGACTTCGGGAAACCCTTTTTCAAACCGTTTGAACACGGGCGCCATGCGGGGCATGGCCACCCCTTTTGGGTGAAGCACAAAAACCCAGGGTTCCCCCCATTGTACGTCACCAGGGTTTTCCGATTTGCTTTTGGGCGGAGAAAAGCCACACATTCCAATTTCTTGCTGCATGACGGGAGAAATTTCCCTTCCCCCTTTTGTGTTTTGTTCCCCGGGCAAGCCGGGTGTAGAACTGCGTGACCCCCTGTGCCCTCAATGGGGTATGTTTGGTGCTTTATTTTGTGGAGGTTTGGGGATGGGGGGGTTTGGTGGTGGAGGAGGAGGAGGGGGGGACTTTGGGCGCAGGACCCGCAGTTTGAAACGGGGGAGGGGGAAAGCGGGTCTCCTGTCCAAGTTGTTGGTGTGGCCGGGGCCCGGGAAAGAACATTCCCCCGTAGGCCGTAAAGGCATGTACGGGCCCCCGGGACCTTTGTTACAGCTCCAGACGCCCCGGGGCCCCATGCCCCTTTGGGAAAAAAACCGAAAAGTTTAAAGGACTGGCCCCGTTTTTCTACATATTTTTGAAGTGTTTGGTACTGCCTTTTTGGGAAAAAAAAATTTAGGGTTGGGGAAACTCTCCATTAAGCTCGGAAACAACCCATTTTTTTCTGAATGGGCAGAGCCCCATTTTTTTTGGGAAAAGGGGGGGGACTCCCGGGTCCCAACAACTTGGACGGGCACGGTCAATCCCTGCACCTTAGGATGGTTGGACGCATACTGTTGTCTCTTTGCAAATCGCCCGTTTAAAAGGCTGTGGCCCCATGAGTAGGAGGAGCAGGGCATCGGGAAACCGGGGGGTTGATGTAAAAGAGAAACAGCCCCCTTCTGCAGAGGTGGTGGAGCCTTGAGGGCTGAAATTCCCGCGTGAAACGGGGCCTGCTGTTTGTTGTGCGGTGGGGGGAATGGACCACCACTCTGACCCACGTTTCCCCCGGGGCCCCCGGATGGTGACGCTGCATGTTTTGGGAAGCGGGCCCTTTTGGGTGCCAACGTTAGCTCCCTTCCCAAAATTCATTTTCTGCTTAAAATTCAAACATATCCCCCATATTGGCCCCCTCCGGCCTGTCTTAAAAAAAGAACTGCCACACCCCCCGAGTTTCGGTTTTTAAATCCCAAAACGTCCGCACTGAGGGGAATTACTGCCCCCGCTCCCTAGCTGAGCCCCTGTGCCGGGTACTTTTTTTGGACCTGCGAAGCGGGTTTTTTTCCCCCTTTGGGCCCCTTGGCTCCGGGCCTCACACTGCTGTTATTCCCCGCTGGGCCCCCCGGGGCCCCACGAAACCCCCCTTGCTGGCCCGCGCCGCTTTCCCTTTGGGCCGGGAAGCTGACGCCCCATTTTTCCCGCGATGATTTAAGCCCCTTTCCCCCCCGGCCCCCCCAAAGTGCGGTCGGGGTACACATCATCTTTTTTTGGTTTTTTTATCGTCAATGCCCGTCCTCTCACCCGGGCTTTGGGGGAAGGGTGACCCCTCACAACATTTACCTCCCATGCCAAATCTCAACATCCCATTCTTTTCCGCCTACTGCAAAGAAAACAAAGGGGGTATTGGCCCCCCTTTCTTCGCTGCCAAAAATAGTGCTGAAAAACCCTCCTCAAAAATTTTTTATCCCCGCTATTTAGTTTGGGGCTGAGCCCCCGGGCCAAAATAGTAGGTTTTTCTGGCTGAGGTAAAACCGGGGTGGGAAAAAGGCGGGTTGAGGCAGGTGGGGCCCCCCTTGGGCCCGCCCCCCAGGGCCCGCCAACTTAAGGGTTTTGTCTGACGTTTCCCCCCGGCTTTTGGGGGGTTGTCCCGATGTCATCCGGGGGGAAGTGGAAAGACCAGTCAACCAAACAAGAACCATTGGGTTGTGTCAGTTTCAAGGCCGTTTGGGTGCGGGCAGTTGTGGCCTAAAAAAGTGCCCCTTTCCTGCGACGTCCCTTTTCTGGGGTGCGAAAATGGGCCCGGAAAAGGTTTTTGGGCCCCTGCCATTCGCAGATGAAGAGCCCTTTCCACCCCTCTGTCTGACATAGTTTGTTCTAAAAGTACAACCTGTTTGGGTTTTAAAAATATTGTATATGTAAATACTCCCCTGAAATTTTACACCAAAAAGAAACCCAAAAAGGGAAAATTGGGGGGTTTTAAAAAAAAAAAAAAAAAAAAAAAAAAAAAAAACCCCTTTGGGTATAAATTTCGCTCCACAAATGGGCGGGAAAATTTGGGGCTTGTTGGTTTCCGTTTAAAAACCTTTTGAAATTTTTTGAAAATAAAACACAAAAAAGGCTTAATTAAACCTTTTGGATTTTGAATTTTGCTCCGAATTTCTTTTGTGGCGGTTTAAAAAAAAAGTTTCTTTTATGAGGAAAAACAGCAGAACAAGGGTTAATTAACCCCGGATGAAATTGCGCAAAAGAATTTAGCAGCCAGGGAAAATACTAGCTTTGTAGTTTGTTTTCAAGTTTGGGTTTTTTCACGCTACAAAAACAAGAGGGAAAAAAATTTTTAAAATTTTCCCTTGTTTTTTGAATTATTAAGGAAAATTGTATTTTTTTGACGGTGAAAAAAACGATTTCTTGGAGTCACAAAAGGGGCGAACAATGCCCTTAAAATTTAAAACCCCCGGGATGTAAATTGGGGCAAAAGAATTTAGCAGCCGGAAATACTAGCTTTGTGCGTGTTTCAATTTTCGGTTTTCTACGCTACACAACCCAAGAGGGGAAAAAATTTTAATTAACCTTTGTTTTGTGAAATTAAATGCTACAGGAAAATTGTATTTTTTTGGGGGGGGTGAAAAAAAAAGTTTTTTTGGGTCAAAAAACAGCAGCAGAACAACGGGGGGTTAATTTTAAAAACCCGGATGTTTTAAAATTTTGGGGAAAAAAAATTGAGCAGCCGGAAACTACTTGCTTTTTTAGCGTGTTACCAAAATTTCGTGTTTTCTAAAGTACACAACAAGAGAAAAAAATTTTAAATTTTTCCCTTTGTTTGTGAATTATTTCTACGGAAAATTTTTTTTTTGGCAGTGGGAAAAAAATGGTTTTTTGGAGTCCAACAGCGCAGACAACGCTTAATTAAAACCCCCCGGGTGTAAAATTGCGCAAAAAAATTTAAACAAACCGTAAACTTTAACTTTTTTTGCGTGTTAAATTGGTGTTTTCTTTGCTACACAAAAAGAGAAAAAATTGTAATTTTAAACCTTTGCTTGTGAATTTTGCTACAGGAAAATTGTTTTTTTTGGCGGTGGGGGAAAAGGGGCGGTTTCTTGGAGTCACAACAGCAGCAGGGAAAAACGCTTAATTTAACCCCGGGGTGTAAATTGCGCCAAAAAAAATTGAGCAGGGAAAATATAGTTTGTGCGTGTTCAATTTGGTTTTTTTCTACGCTACACAAAAGGGGAAAAAATTGTAATTAACCTTGTTTTGGGTTTGGGGAAATTTTTCTAAGGGAAAAATTTTTTTTTTTGGGGAGTGAAAAAGAAAGGTTTCTTTGGGTCAAAAAACAGCAGCAGAACAACGCTTAAATTAACCCCTGGATGTAAATTTCGCAAAAAAAATTTAGGCCTGCCCCCCCTAAACTACTAAAATTTGTAGCGTGTTACAAAATTTCGTGGGTTTTTTACGCTACACAAAAAGGGGAAAAAAAATTTTAATTTTAACCCCTTTGCTTGTGAAAATTTTGCTACAGGAAAAAATTTTTATTTTTTTTGGGGGGTGAAAAAAAACGGTTTTTTGGAGTCACAACAGCAGCAGGGAAAAAAGCTTAATTAACCCCTGGGGTGTAAATTGCGCAAAAGAATTGAGCAAACCGAAAAAAACTAGCTTTGTAGCGTGGTTTCAATTGCGGTTTTTTTTTTTCTACCCAACAAAAAGGGGGAAAAAAAAAGTAAAATTTTAAAAAAATTCTTGTGAATTTTTTTACAGGGGAAATTGTATTTTTTTGGGGGTGAAAAGATGGTTTCTTGGAGTCCAACAGCCCGCCCGACAACGCTTTTAAATTTAACCCCCGAATGGGAAATTGCGCAAAAAAAAATTTAGCAGCCAAAAAAAGAAGTGGAAATTTTTATTATAAAAAAAGCTTTTTTCTTTAATTTAAAACACGGAACCCGGTTGGAAAGCCCCTTGGTTTTTCAATGTGCTGTGAGCAGATTTTGCCCTTAAAATGTATATGCACTGGGCTTTAGAAACCCCAAAACACCAAAAATTTAGAAATAGAAAAAATTAAGAAAGCAGTCTCTGGGGGCAACTGGAGACACCCCCCAAAATTTGCCCGTATAAAAATAGTTCTTCAGTAACAAAACCGCCGCCGGGGCACCTTTCCCCGTCAGTTTCAGTGGGGAGGATTTGAGCTCCAGCGTCGCGCCCCGACTTATATAGTGCGGTGACATCACGGTTCTCGCGGTCTTGATTGGGTTCATTTTCTGCAAAATGTTTATGCAGGCTTGCCCCTTTTTCCCCCCAGAGTGGGTTTTTTTCCCCCTGTTGCGCCTTTGCTTGCACCATTTTTTCAATCAAAAACACACTTCCCTTTACCGAAGTACCCCAACTTAAAATTGTTCAGAAACCCAAGGGTTTTTCCCGAAATTCTAAAAGGGAAATTTTCCCCTTCGTTAGAATCGAGTGGGCCCCTTTTTTAGTCCAAACCCAAAATACAGAAACCCCTCCAGATAATCCCCTTTAATTTGAAAAAGGGTCTTTGTTACACAAAGTGGTTGGGGTCAGGGCATTTTCAAACGATTCCCAAAAGGCCCAAAAAGAATGATTTTGTCTGCCTGGCGCCCCCAAACCTGATGCCTCAGAGGAGGAGAAGGAAGCTTTGGGCTGTGGGAGAAAATCCTTTAGCGGTCCGCAAAGTCTGCCGTGGGCCCGGGGCTTCTAGCCGCAGTTTAGGATGTTGACTGTTTGGGGGGGAAAGGAAGTACCTGTGACGATGATGACATTGGGGGATCCAACATGGTATTTTGGCAGCCGGGTTGGGGGAGCAATAATTCAGTGGAGGGCAGATGATGGGGGAGTGTTTAGTGGGGGGGTCCGACCTAGAAAGGGGGAGGGCGGGTCGCACAAGTCCGCTTAAAATTTCTGTAAACCCCTGGTCAATTGGGGGGGGCGTGGGCACCGGTTCAGGTTTTCACAGTCAAAGGGTTTAGGACCTGGAAGCCTGGGGCCTTTTTTTTGGGCAAGCCCCAGGGTTCGCGATGATGTAAAATGCCGGGTTTTCTGTCAAAAAGCATCAGTAGGGAAAGAATGAAAAAAGTTTTTTTCACCAGTGCATGAAAAGGGGGGACATGCATGGGGAAAACATGAACGCTTTGGAGGAGTCAATTGGGGGAAAAAAAAACCAAAAACCCCCAGGTCCTGGGCTTCCAACCTCTTATGCCTCCTGCTCCTCTGCCAAATTCCCAAGTCCAAGAGGTCCCCCCCGCTGCCGATGTGCTGGAGCGCATGGCAAGCACCAAACCCCCGTCCCCGATACTGTGGCCGGATTTACAAAACCGCAGCAAGGGTTACACCCTTTCCCCTTCCACCCGTGGGGGACCTGACTGCATTGGGGGCAGCCCCGTCCGAAGGGCCCCGCCTTCTGTGTAACCCGGGGGGGAGCATAAGAAAAGCTTTTTACCCTAACCATCCCAAAGCCAAAAATCTGAATGTCAGCATTGCCAGGCTGTTGGCCCTTGGAAATGTTGCCTTTCCAACCCGGTTTGGGCAAGATGGGTTCTGAAAATTTATGGCCCCCCCGGGATGTCCCAATATCATTGATCCATTGAGATTGGAGGCGGTGAAAAGGGTATCTGCCCATCCCTTTGGGAGTTTTGAAGGGCCACCAAAATGGTCAGGGAAAGGGTGGGTTTCCCCTGTAAAGAAAGGGGCCCTTTCCTGATTATATTTTTTTTTGGGGACAAGCGTTTTAAACAAATCTGTGGCAGCAGGTCCAGCAGGGATGGAGGGGAGGCAGGGCACAGGGTCCTTATTTGTGAAGGAAACTAGGGGCTCCAAAAATGTTTTTACAATTGTATAGGTCTTCTTTAGGCCCGGGGGTTCAGGTCAAAGGGGAGGTGAAGGACGACGTTCAGCTCACAGAGAAAAAGAGAATGGCCTAGCCAGAGTTAGGGCGTCAGGATGAGGAAAATGGAGGAGGATGAGAAGGCGGGGTTTGGGCCCCCACTGGGGGGGGACACCCCTTGGTGTTAAAAGGTTGGCAAAAGACTTAGGGGGAGGAAAAAAGAGGAGAAGGGTTTTAATTTTGTGCCCCTCACACTTTAGGCTTGGGGATCCCCGGGACTATCTCACACGAGTGCTTGGTTTCTACATTACCCGCAATTCAAAAGGGAAATTTAAAAATGAACAGTTTTATTACTGGGTGGCCACCCTCCTTGATCCACGTAACAAGACAAAAGTGAACAATTTCCCTCCACCCACAGAAGTTGACAGTAGAATTCAGAATTTCGAGACAGTGCTCATTGACCAACCCGAGACATCTTTTGTGTCTCCTTCACATTCTAATGTCATGGTGGAACAACGTCAGCAACGCGGCAGCAGTAGAATGGCAAATAGCTGCAGCAGCAGCAGGCAGTATCGCAGAAATCTAATGGGTGACATTTGTCATTAGATTTTTACCACCTCACCAACTCCTGCAAGGCAGGGCAGCATTCAGACACAGAGATCGCCTTAACACATGGTCCATGACTCCCTGCTGCTCAACATCGATGTTTTGGACTTAGTCTTGAACTATTCAAATTCTGGGTGTCCAAACTTGATGAATGGCCTGAGCTTGCTCGACACGCCATAGACGTTTTATCCTGCCCAGCAGCCAGTGTTATCTTGGAATGCACATTCAGCACAGCTGGCGGGGTGATGACTGACAAACGTATTCGTCTTTCCCCTGATAATGTGGATCATTTAACATTTATAAAAATGAATCAAGCGTGGATCTCTGATGATTTTATTGCCCCGGTTGCCGATGTCACTGACTAGTAAACTGTAGCACGTCTTCTTGACAATGTGAAATACACATTTAAACTGCACTACATCTCATGTCTGTAGTTCCTGTGCCTGCTGCTTCAACAAATTGTATTCTACTGCTGCCAACCACTATATTTAGTCTTACAGCTGAATTTATTTTAAAATTTACACCTGTAGGACCTTGATGTCCACTGCATACACCTCTTACTCCTCCTCATTGTAGCCCTCCAAATCTTTATTTTTTAAATGCCTACACCTGAAGTACCACCAAATGTATTAAGTCCTGTTATCCTGAACCTCGATGGTTCCCATTGGCATGTTCTTGCTGCTACCAATGTTACTGCCATGTAATTTACTCCAGCCTACAGAGGCGTAAGTTCAAGTTCCTGGGCCCTCGTGCAAAAAGTCAAATGGGGCTCCTGTCAGTTACTATGTGCCATTTCCAATACCAGTGTCTTCTTATGTGTCAAAGGGGCTTCTGGGCCCCCTTAGGATGCAGGGATCCGTAGCCGCTGCTCCCGCTGTAGCTCCTATAGCTACGCCCCTGCTTGCAAGCTGTCCTCATCTTTTCAGTTAGCCACTGAAAGGAATGAAATATTTTAGCTTCTCAATTTTTTTCTGTCACTCTTAGAGCCAAATTTTATTCCATAAGTTGTTCCACGTATCCAGTTTACTGTTAAGGATGGTAACCACAGCTTCTCCTCACCTGTATAAGTATAAAAATTAACCTGAACATCTTCTCCCATTGACTTTAATTGGGATCGAGTTTGATTCGATCCTCGAACCAAACACCACTACTGTTCGAAGTTTGACTCGAACTTGAACATTTTACTGTTCGCTCATCTCTAGATGTGACACACTTCGGTTTCACTTCCCTTGTGTGCTACTACCAGAAGCAGTGCTGACAATCAGAATTGCTGTATTTTTTATAATCTTATCATTGAATCATCTGAATATAATAATTAATAACTAAATAAATAAGAGACTGCTACTACCACTATAACTAATCGTTATCCCAAATATTAGTCATTAACAATAATATATTACAAATGTGCAGGTTTTTTTATTTTAATTATTTATAAATCTTATTCTGAACTAGAGATATTGATGTCTGTAAAATATGCTCATAAATGTCTGTGGACAAAAATGCACAGATAGTGTATAATACTGCTATTTATTACAAGTGAAATGCTTTATATGACCTGTTTGAAATAATTAATCTTTTCTGAACAGCTGCAAAATGACTGTATGTTACAGATTTTTTTCCTCAGCTCTAGCACTAGCTTAGGAGATATTTACTGTCTTGCCAAATTCAGGACGCAGGGTAGGAGACACCATTATTAAGCAGCCGCAAGGATTTTAACCCTGCCACCAACCTGACGCTGATCAAATAAGACACAGCAGACCTTTTAAATGAGGCCAAAAACACAGCACAGTCAAGCAGATATTCCAGTAATGATATATATTCTTATAAGACCAAATCCTGTAGATATAAAATATTAAGTATCAACTGCATTAGATTCTGCATTAACAAATGTATGCAAACAATTCACAGTAGATTTCACTGCACAGAAATGTAGCTTCACATTTGTTATACAGTTATAGGATATACAGCAAGGTTCATTGGCTGCTCTAGGATATAATGTATTCGGAAAGTGCTGTTTCTGGTTTATGTTTAGATGTATTTAGTAAGAAACACAGAGTGTCAAACTCGTTATGCTATATGCTATATCTGAATTTACAAAATGTACTCACCTTAGTGATGGGCAAACTGTAAAACTTTATGAAATAGATTGATACTCTGGCTCCTTAAAAACCCAATAGTCACATTAAAAAGTCATGAGAGTTATCTGGTTTAGAAAACCTTTTCATGAAATACTATCTGTTGTATACTGAGCAAAGAGTTTTGACTCAAAGGCGTTGTCTTTTTTTTATAAATTATGCTCACTTTGGTTTACACTTTACAGTTTTTTAGTTTTATTGTTGTGTTTTTTGTGTTTTTTACATTTATTTTTATTGTTATGTGCATTTCCATAAGTGATGAAACATCGTTCCCTACTACAGAATACACTAAAGAAATGCCAGCGGTCATGCACTAGTCAGGAGGCTGTCACATCCATAGTGTAGTCTGCCCCCCCTCTTAAACTCTTTTTCCATACTTTGCATTGTCAAATTTCGTTTGCGGGGGGTGTGGGGGTACAGTAAAGAAGTACTGGCCGACCTGCTTCTAGCATTAGTCAGCAGGCCGGCCAGCATTTCTATACTGTAGCCGCCCACACCCCTCCCTAAACGAAAAGTTACACTATACAATGTAGTGTGACATACACATAAAAAAAGGTAAAAAAAAACACACATACACTAACATAACATAACAATAAAGTTTATAAATGCAATGTAGATTATAATGAGCATAATGTCTAAAGAAAAAAAGAACTAGACAACCTATTTTTATTAAGGGAGGTCCCCTGCTCTGGACCCTCATCCATTAGGTAGAATAGAGAAAGGACAAAAAGAGCATTTCTCTGATATAATGGACAAACCATTTTTTAACCCCCAGTCCCAGGATTTTGTTTTTTCCCCCTTCCATCCCAAAAGGATTACTTTTCAATGAAACAAGATATACTTTTTAATGGTATCATTTGCCATATCATACAATGTACTGGAAAACCAATATAAATATATTTGTGCCATATTTTCTTTTTTGGGAGGGGTATTGGCTCATTTTTATGGAGTTCAGTGTGTATTATAAATGGAATGTTATTCTTATTCTACTAGTTGGTACAATTCTGAAGATAACACATTTTACGAGTTTTTGTTCAATTTTGCTATTTTTAAAAAGTAAAAGCACAATTTTATTTTATTTTTCTGTGTTTGGATGCAACCTGTGTAGTTTTATTGGTACCATTTTGGGATGCATGCAACTTTTTTTTTTTATTAGTTCTTTTAGTCTCCCTAGGGTACTTGACCATTAGGAGGCACAATCACTATTAGGAGGCACACTATTCTACAGCACAATTATTACATCAGGGCCCCACTTTATTGGTACCCATGCTAGTAAGGGTTCCCCCCCTTTTGCTTCGAATGCCTCAATTCTTCGGGCTAGTTTCCCAAAAGGGTGTTGAACGATGTCAATTGGTCCAAGGGGCCAAAAGAGTGAAAAATTTCCCCAACCATGACACCCACCACCCGCTGAACCCTTTTACAAGGCAGGATGGATCCATGCTTTTTTTGTTGTTGCGCCAAATTCTGACCCTACCATCCGAAATGTCGCGCAGAAAACGGATCTTTAGACCAGGAACGTTTTTCCAATTTCTCTGTCCAATTTCGATGAGCTTGGGGAAAAATTTGGAGCCTCAGTTTCCTGTTTTGTAAAGGAGTGGCCACCCGGGGTGGTCTTTCTGCTGGTAGCCCATCTGCTCAAAGTTGCCGTTTAAATGTGCGTTCAGAGATGCTTTTGCCTACCTTGGTTGTAACGGGTGGCTTTTTGGTCATTTGCCTTTTTATCAGCTGAAAAAGTTGCCATTCTCCCTTTGCCTCTGGCATCAACAAGGCATTTCCCCCCACAGGGACTGCCGCTCACTGGATGTTTTTTCTTTTTTGGACCATTCTCTGTAAACCTAGAGATGGTTGTGCGTGAAATCCCAGTGAGATAAGCAGTTTCTAAAATACTCAGACCAGCCTTCTGGCACCAAACACCTGCACGTTCTAAGGCACTCAAATCACCTTTCTTCCCATACTGATGCTCGGTTTGAACTGCAGGAGATTGTCTTGACCATGTCTACATGCCTAATGCACTGAGTTGCCGCATGTGATTGGCTGATTGAAATTAGTGTTAGCGAGCAGTTGGACTGGTGTACCTAATAAAGTGGCCGGTGAGTGTATATATATGGATTGTGTGGGACCTGTAGTGAATCATTCTCCCCTTTTTTTTCTAGAAAACACAAACTGCACAAAACACGCCAGAAAACAAGCAAACAAAACCGTTGACTCAATTTTTGCTGTTTCCCATTGACTTCTATATTAACTTTCCGTGCAGAAACCGTGCAGAAGAATGAACATGTTTTAAGTTTTTCGGAATGCCGGCGGCCTGAAAAACCTTCTGGCAGAAAATCTGTTTAGTGTGGACAGCTGAATGAGTTTTCTATTAAAGTCTATGTGAATGGTTGCTTAATGTTTTTTCAGATGATTTCTGGATTCGCAAACCATCGGAAAAAACAGGCAAAAAAACCATTCCGTGTAGGCGGGCCCTTAGGGTATATTCACACAGTGTATTGCAGCACTGATAAACTAGGTGGTACTAGGATAATATATCAAGAGGCACATCTTTGATGCCTAGTTACCTTTAAAAGTGTTGTGCCATAGCTATGTTATATTCTAACTGTGGTTGCTAAGAATAATTTCTGCACACAACTTCCTATGCTGCTTTCTGAGATTGACATACAACCCTATGGCTTTCTCCCTGTTTCACAGTGCCCACAGTTTCTTGTATGCAGCAATACAGTGGGGGCATGGCTTATAGAAAAACATGTGGCAGTATGCTACATGAACCACATCACAAAGTCTCCTTGAAACCAATGTTCCAAAGTTGGCAAGCGTGGGTTATATTCTGTGTAATATCATACCCAAGTGGTTACACTGCTCAGTAGTACTCTATAATGTTCTCTATGCTGCCGCTGCTATAGAGTTGTAGAGGCGCAGGATCTTCTTCTGTGTATATTCAATGTATGTAGAAACATTTTAGCAGCTGGTCTCTACCCACTATCTTGTAAACAAATTAATATTAGAGATGGAGCCTGCTGAAGAGAAAACTAATGAAAAATGCCAAGTTATACAAATTATATAATGTTCATAAATATTAATATTTATGTATATATCGTACACATATTTATATATTTATATTATATTGACATGCTACTAGCAGCTGCTGAAAACTTCTAATGCATCCATAATTTTGATACATCAAATACAGCAGCACATAGCCGGCACTAAAACCTTTAAAAACATTGAACTAGTTGAACATTTAAAATGCATTAATAATAATAATAATTAGAGATGGGCGAATTGATTCTAACGAAGTGGAATTTGTTTAGAATTTCAGGAAAACTTTGGTTCTGAACGAAGTCGAACTTTGGGGGACTTCGGGTGAAGGAAGTGTGCTTTTGATTGATAAAATGGCTGCGAGCACATGGCGTTACATGGGGCAAAGCACTCTGGGAGGAAGAAGGGCATAGCCTGTATGACATGTGCAGAGATGAAGCCAATCAGAGACCGGCGGGATTCTGTGACGTCACCGCACTATATAAGTCCGGGCACGACGCTGGGAGCTCATACCGCTCTCACTGTACTGATCAGGGAAGGTGCTGCCGCGGCTGATTGTTACTGAAGAACTGATTTTTATACAGCGATTTTTGTGGGGTGTCTCAGCTTGTCTCAGAGACTGCTTCTCTTAACGTTCTATTTCTAATTTTTTGGCTATTGGATCTGAAGTCCAGTGTGCGTCCACTGCAGCTGCATATACATTTAAATCCTATCTGCTCACAGCACATTGAATATCCAAGGGGGATCTAAGCCAGTTCCTGCTGTATTCATTTAAAGAAACAGCGTTTTTACGATACAAATACCACTTCATTTTTGGCTGCTCAATTCTTTGGTGCAATTTACATCCAGGGGTTAATTAAGCGTTATTATTTACCTGTGGTGACTCCAAGAAACCGTCATTTTCAACGCCAAAATATATACATTTTTCCTGTAGCCTAATTCACAAGCGAAGGTTAATTACAATTTTATTCTTGTTGTGTGGCTAAAAATACGCCTTGTAACCCGCTTCAAGCTACTAGTTGTTGGTGGGTCAATTTTTTGGGGCCCAAATTTTCAAACCAGGGGTTAATTAAAACGTTTTTTTTCCGCTTTTGGTGAACCCAAGGAAAAAAGTCTTTTAAAAAGCAAAAAAAAATATTAATTTTTCCTGTAGATAAATTTCCCCAAAACAAGGTTAAAGGGGGTTTGCCAGGGGAGAAAGTTTTTTTACCCGTTTTTACCTCTTCATTAGCCGAGGACGAATTTTCAACAAATCACGCTGGTCATGAAGCCCGCAGTGTAAAGAGGGAGAGGGGGGGGGGGAGGAGGGAATTTCCCAAGGGGGCATCCCCAAAAAATTGGGGAACTAAAAAAACAGTACAAACAGTCCCATTCAATTTTCAGCCCCGCCCCGGGGTTTTATAAAACTGCAAATGTCAGGGGAAACCTTAAACTGCCAAGATGCTAATGTAATGTAAAAAAAATCGGGAGGGTGAAAAAACAGAGGGCAAAAACAGACACACACAGGGGAGCAAGAGCCATGCATAAAGAGGTCTGTGACATGTTCACTAAAAAAATCAAACTTTAACTTGGGAAAAATTTTGTATACAAAAAAGAACACCCTATTCTTACACGCAGCTTTTAAAGTTTTTCGGGTTTCCCCTGTTTTCAGATAAAACCCGGGATTAAAAAAACTACAGTGGTTATTCTTTTATACAAAAAAAATTATTGCTTAACCGGGGGGGGCCCAAAAGACCATTCATTTTGCCCGTCATCAGATAAGAATTTATTCACGCAAGCGCGGCCTTTCAGCTCCTGGGTCGTGAATAGGGGAAGCTTTGTGGTAAACCAAGGGGGAATGAGGGAAAAGTGTAAGGGTCTCAGAGTTTTCACTTTTTTTAATCCCAAAATAAATTTTGAAAAAAGTGATTAAATACCCATTTTGGGGGGATTCCCACGGGGCAACATTAAAATTTGGGGGCAAAACCCTTTAATTACCCAAATTTTTTCTCCCTTTTTGTGTGGGATAGAAAACAAAGCAAAATTTTTAACCCCCGCTTTCAAAGCTAGTAGTTTTGTGGTTGCTCAATTCTTTGCGCAATTTTACATCAATTGGGGGTTTAAAAAAGCGTTGTTTTGCAGTTTACTAGTAAAAGAAAATTTGCCTTTTTTTTACCGCCCCAGAAGAAATTTCTGTAGCATAATTCATATCCCCAAGGGTTAAATTAAGCCCGTTTGTGCTTTTATTTTCAGTAAAAAACACAAGGGAAGGGTTTTTAAAAAGGCACATACAAAATCAATTTTTCCTGCCCCCTTTGTGGAGGTAAATTTTATTTAAGAGTTTACCAAGTTGTTCTGGGTTCATTTGGTGTAAATAAAGGGTGAGTATTTATCTATACAAATATCTTTAAAAACAGTGTCTGTACTTTTTAGAAAAAAACAGTATCCCAGACAGGAGGTGGAGGCTCTTACCTGGAGTGGCGGAGGGACAAAATTCCGGCCCAGGTGCGCCAGCAGGGGACGTGCAGCAGGGGTCATCGGTGAGGCCACAACTGCCGCTGTCATCTAGCGGCGTGTCTAACTAGCAACCCAAAGGGTTCTTGAGGGGTTGACAGGTTTCCCTTCCTCCAGATGACATCTGAAAACCCCACCCAAAGTCGGTGGGAAGTCGACACATTAACCTTTTTGGCAGGGCCCCGGGGGGGTCAGCGGCCCTTCCCTGTCCTAAACCCCGCCTCTGTCCATCCGGTTACCTCAGCCGAGATCTACTATGTGGTCTGGGCTCAGCGCCACTATATAGAGAGGATGAACAATTTGAGGAGGGCAGCGCGGGTATTTGGGAGCAAAAGAAAGGGGGGCCAATTCCCTGTTCTTGCAGTAGGCGGAAAAGTATTGATGTTGAGGTGGCATGGGAGGTCATGTTGTGGGGGGTCAGCCTCTGCATCCCAAGGACGGTGATGAGGCAGCAGTGCGATAAAACACAAATAGAGATGATGTAGCCGCCCGCACTTTGGAGCCGGGGTGAGGCAAGGGCTTCATCATCGTCAGGGAAGAGGGCGTCGTTGGCGAAGGCCGGCGCACCCAGAAAGGGGTCTTTTGTCGCCGTGATCAGCAGGATAGAGCAGGTGAGGTGGGAGCAAGCGGCACGGGGTAAAAATTCCTTGCGGCCCAGAAAGTAGGGCACAGGGGCTCGCGAGGCACCCGGCGGCAGTGTATGTGCGGAGCTTTGGGGTAAAACCCGATACTCGGCGGGGGGCAGTTCTTTGCTAAGACACGGGGGCTGATATGGGTATATATGAATTGAAAGCAGAAAGTGAAGCGTGGCAGGGAGCAACGTTGGACCAGGGCCCCTGCGTAAAACATGCAGTGTCACATCGGTGGCCTGGGAGAAACGGGTCAGATGGGTGGTCAATCCGCCGAACAGCAGCAGAGCAGCGCCCAGTGGGACGCATGCCATTGCAGCCAGTAAGACCCCAAACCACCTTGAAAGGGGAGTGTTTTCTTTATCATTCCCCGGTCAAGTGTCCTGCCCCCTCGTATATGGGCCAGCAGTCTTTCAGGAGGGATTCAAAGAGACAACAGTAGGGTTTCCACCCAAGGTGCAGCAGTGACTGTCCTGCCCAAATGTTTTGGTACGCAGTCCCTCCCTTTTCCAAATGGTGGATCTGCACCGTTCAGAGAACAAAGGGTTGTGCCGAGCCGGATGGGAGTTTAAAGCGTAATTTCTTTTCCAAAAAGGGGTACAGCACTTCATAATAGTAGAACAGAAGGTGGGCCAGTCCTTAGTTTATCGGTTTTTTCCAAGGTGGGGCAGCGCGGACGTTGGAGCTGAAAATTTCGGTCAGGGCCGTACATGCCCTTTAGGGCCCACTGGGTGAATGTGTTTCCCCGGCCCCAGGCACAAAAACAACTTGGACAGGAGAGGGCGCTTTCTCCCTCCACGTTGTAAAAAACTGGGGCCCCTGCCCCAATGCCGCCTCCCTCCTCCCCCCACCCCATCTAGCCCCCACAAGTATGCCCCATCATAAAAAAATGTGTAGGGACAGCGGTGTACGCAGTTCCCAACCCCTGGCTTTCCTCGGCAAAACGAAGTCACATGGGGAGGAACTGCTCGCTATGCAGCAAAAAATCGATGTGGGCTTTTCCGTGCCAACTGCAAATGGGAAAACATGGTGAGGGACAATAAAAGGGAAACAGGGTCCGCGCTGCACTGAGGGATGGTCCATGGGCCCTGTGGCGACTGTTCAATTGGTTGTGAAAGGTTCTGAAGTTTCCCACTGATCTTCAGACTTTTCTAAAATGGCAGGAAACTGTGCATGCACTTTATCCTTCGTACAAACCCGGAACCCTCTGAGTTGCAGCGGCAGAACGGCGTCCCCCCCACACTTGATATGCGATGTTTCCCCCCGTTGGAAATTCCCGCCTGACATGTTGGACCGAGTTGAACAAAGAAAGGCCCCCTTAAAGATTTTTTTTATTTACCAGGCAGACGAAGTACTCCCCTGTGTAACTTTGATGTCGCCAGTGGAGCTCATGGGGAACCCGCCCTTTGTTTTAGGCCTTCGAGGAGGGGACGTTATTTTTCAGTGCCAGGACTACAGGATGAATAATGTCATTCCAGTTATGTCCTGGGAAAAGATGCTGAAAAATCTGTTGGGCAGGGGCTGGAGACTTGGCGATAACTTCCCTGGAATGAAAACCGGGGGGACTGAAATGGAGGAGGGGAGGACATTGGAGCAGAGCATTGTCTGGTGAAATGAGTGGTTTTCTACCCCGGTGACAAGAAAGGGGGAGCGGGGCAGTGGAGGAGCTAGTGGAGATGAGGAAAACGAGGGGATGCCCACACATGTGGCAGTATACGTGGGAGATGGAGGAGGGGCCCCCGGAGTTCCCGTGCAGATGGCCCGAGCATGCTGATTTTCCCGGCTTGCAGCCGAAAAGTCACATCCCGGCAGAGGGGGACTTCTGGCTCTCCACCCATTGGGCCTCGCTACGGTCCAAAATGGAGCCTTTTTCCCCGCTATCGAGCGGGAGGACAAACTCAAATACTATAGGAAAATTCCTCAGTACGTTGGCCCGCCCATGTGCGGCATGTCCCCCCTTGACAGGTCTGACCGGGGGGTTTTTTTCAGCGTCACGTACTACTGCCCCGGCGCTGGGGGAAGGTGGGGGGGTCGGACAGTACCCGCTCATCGCAGAAACCCAAGTCTGGAGTCACTGTGGCAGCTTCCTTCACCCCCCCTAGTGAGGAGGGCATGCCCGCAGCACAGAGGACCGGAGCAGACCTGAACCCCAGGGGGGTGGCCCTACTTGGAAAGCACTCTGCACCCCAGTTGAAGATCCGCTTTTGGCTCGGCAGCCAAAAAAAGGATGTGGGCGCAATTTGCGAGTTTGCAGTGGGAAGCTGTCCTGCCCGGCAGTAGTGTGGCATAGAGCGGGGTTCAGTGCGGGGGAGCCATCGTTCCCCAGGAGAGCCCGCTTGTCCACGGGAAAAGTGGAACGACTGACCTTTGTCAAAATGAAACGGGGTGGATCGGCCCAGGATTTCCAACAAAAAATGCCCTTTGGCGTCAGACTACATCAGCCCCTGGCCCCACCCCAAACTGTGAGAAATGGTCTGGGTTCAAATCTGCCTCAGCAAATATTTGATGCCCCCACCCCCCTGATGCCCCAAAATTCCCGACAGTTCTCCCTCTGCCACCAACCCCTCTTTACCCCGGGACTGGTATTGCCCCCACCTCCACACTCGTCATTGTGCCCCTGTTGACCTATGCTGTGCTGGACTGCGCCGGACCCCCACATGTGTTTATTGTGCCACACTCTGACCTATGTGTTTTCTCGTGTTAAAATCCACTCTTGTCATTGTCCCCTCTGTGGCCCATTCTTTTTTTTGCCCCCTCCAGAAAAAAACATTGGCCCTGTTGACCTCATGCTGTCGGGCTGTGCCGTGCCCAAAAAAACTTGTCATGTGACACTGTCTACCCCATGCTGCTGCTTGGCTGCTGGTGCCTTCACACTGTGTCATTGTCCCCTCTGTGGCCCACTCTGTTTTTTCCCCCTCCAAAATGTCATGTCCCCGTCTGACCTTTTGTGCTGCTGTGGCTGCTGCCCTGCTCCACACTGTGTCATTGTTTCCCCTTGTGGCCTACTCTGTTTTTTTCCACCTCCGAATTTCATTGTGCAACTGTCTGACCCCTTTTGCTGCTGGGCGTGCCCTGCCTACACACTGTGTCATTGTGCATGTTGACTCTGCTGCTTCTGTGGCTGTGCCGTGACCTACACACTGTATTGTGCCACTGTTGACCTATTCTGCTGTTTGGCGGCCGTGACCTACAATGGTCATTAAGCCACTGTCGACCCCATGTGCTGCTATGGCTGCTGCCTGACCTACACACTTGTCTTTTGCCACTGCTGACCCCATGCTGTGCTTGGCTGTGCCCGTGAATCCCAAAATGTGTATTGTGCCCCTGTCTGCCTCTTTCGCTGCGTGGTGTGGTGACCTCCCACTGTGTCATTTTTGCCTGTTGCCTCATGCTTCTGCTGTGGCTGTGCCGTGACCTAACACTGTGTATTATGCCCCCTGTCTACCCCCATGCTGCTGTGTGGTGCTGCCGTGCCCACACACGTGTCATTGTGCCATGTTGACCTCATGCTGCTGCTTGGCTGCTGCCGTGACCTAACACTGTGTCTTGTCCCAATCTGTGGCCTCACACTGTGGCCTACTTCTGTTTTTTCCACCTCCAGAATGTCATTGTGCCACTCTCTGACCTCATGCTGCTGTGGCTGCCGCCGTCACCTCCACACTCTGTCACTGATGTTGCCACCTGAGCTCTCAGCTTGTTTTTTTCCAGCTTTCGCTGCAATGACTTTATTAGGCTTCATTCCCCCTTCAGTTTTTTGGTCAGTTTTGCCCTCTTAAGTGCCATGGGAATTTTATAGTGAAGCGATTCTAAAAGCGGCGGCAGTCATGTGCGTGTCATACTAAAACACAACATTGTATGAAGACCAAACCAAGCTCCCTCTGCATATTTAAGCATGGCACAACGTTATACAGCACCCTACCGGCTCTGTGCAGCCTGGAAATAGCTGTTTTTTAACGTGATTCGTGCCGAAGAAATTCCGACCGTAGTTATTTTTTGCCGTGAAATTCGGCAAAGTGAACGAAACGAATTTCGGGAAATTCGCCCAACTCTAATAATAATCTTTATTTATATAGCGCCAACATATTCTGCAGCACTTTACAATATAGAGGGTATAAGCACAGACAAACCAGACATTAAAATATAAAAAATCTACTTCCAATTGAGACACGAGGTGCGAGGGTCCTGCTCGCAAGAGCTTACAATCTATTTGGGTGTATGTGTGAAACAAAGAGGGAGAAGTGCTTGGTTTACAATGGTCCAACAATGTTACATAAATATGGGGTAGTATACATAAAAAAGTGGATGAACCTGCCATCCCAACCATACATCTATATACAGATAAGTGCCTGCGGGTGGCAAAGTGCAGGAAGTGACGAATGTGTGACAGAATTTGTGGGGTTAAGAATTAGGGATCTTGGTAGGTTTGTCTAAGAAGATAAGTTTTCAGAATGCACTTAAAACTGTGAGGGTTGTGAGTGTGCCTGATCACATAGGGTAACATGTTCCAGAGAACTGGTGCAATACGTGCAAAATCTTGGAGATGGGGATGGTAGGTTCGGATGAGTGAGGTGTGTAATCTTAGATCAAAGCAAAGCGGAGAGACCTTTAGACAGAGATGAGGGATGAGATGCAGCACTGTGGAGAACCGTATGGGTGAGAGTGATTAGTTTATGCTGTATTTTGTACTGAATAGGCAACCAGTGCAGAGACTGACACAGGGTAGAGGCATCAGTATATTGGCTGGAAAGAAAGACAAGCCTGGCTGCTGCATTCAGGACAGATTGGAGAGGGGAGAGTTTACAGAGAGGGAGACCAACAAGTAGGGAGTTACAGTAGTCAAGACGAGAAAGAATAAGAGTCTGGGTTGTTTCCATAGTGAGAAAAGGACGGATTCTGGAGATGTTCTTAAGGTGCAGGTGACAGAAGCGAGCAAGGGATTGGATATATGGGGTGAAGGACAGATCAGAATCTAGTATAACCCCAAGACAGTGGGCCTGTTGCCTAGGAGTTATGGTGGTGCTACACACTGAAACAGAAATAACAGGGTACGGGTTGGTTGGTAGATGGTGAGATGACTAAAAGTTCAGTTTTAGTGAGATTTAGTTTAAGATAGAGAGAAGACATGATGTCAGAGACAGCAGACAGACAATCACTGGTGTTTTGTAGCAGGGCAGGAGTAATGTCTTGGGAGGAGGTGTATAATTGGGTGCCATCAGCATAGAGATGGTACTGAAAGCCAAATCTACTGATGGTTTGTCCAATGGGGACTGTGTAGATTGAAAAGAGGAGAGGATCAAGAACGGATCCCTGTGGAACCCCGATAGCAAGAGGAAGAGGAGATGAGGTGGAACCCGAAAATGAGACACTGAAGGAGCGATCAGAGAGGTAGGATGAGAACCAAGAGAGAGCAGTGTCTTGGTTGCCGATGGCACTGAGAATGCTGAGGAGAAGGTGGTTATCTACAGTGTCAAATGCTGCAGAGAGATCCAGAAGAAGCAGCAATGAGTAGTTACCTTGAGATTTTGCTGTCAAGAGATCATTTGAAACTTTAGCTAGAGCAGTTTCTGTGGAGAGTAAGGAGTGAAAACATGATTGCAGAGGGTCAAGAAGAGAGTTGGCAGAAAGACAACGGATTAGGCGAGAGTAGATCAAGCATTCCAAGAGTTTGGAGATGAAGGGCAGGTTAGAGACTGGTCGGTAATTGGCAGCACAGGACGGATCCAGAGAGGGCTTATTCAGTAAAGGAGTTGTAACAGCATGTTTAAAGGAGGATGGAAAGATTTCAGTGGAGAGAGAGAGGTTACAGATTGTAGTGAGGTAAGATAGGACAGCTGGAGAAATGGACTGGAGAAGATGGGAGGGAATGGGGTCACTAGAGCAGGTGGTGGGGGTGCAGACAGGAGAAGCCTGGAAACTTCTTCTGACGTCAGGTCAAGAGCTGAGAGTAGATTAGAGGACATGTGGGGAGG
The DNA here is from genome assembly GCA_025379985.1 of Phyllomedusa bahiana. Classification (NCBI taxonomy): domain Eukaryota; kingdom Metazoa; phylum Chordata; class Amphibia; order Anura; family Hylidae; genus Phyllomedusa; species Phyllomedusa bahiana. The sequence continues at coordinate 65,738 of JAODAL010015313.1, forward strand.
AACAGGATGGGTATTATTTGGGAATTGTGATGTGATGTTTTACCCATATACTGTAGATTTTGTCTTAAAAGTGAGAAGCCAGGTCTTCAGCACAGAGGTCAGTGACTGGGGCTTGAGCTTTAGGCCTGAGGAGGTGTCCAGAGATGGCTGAAAACTGTTGATAGTGAAGGAGACAAGGTTATTATCAGAGAGTTCATAAGGAGAGTTGGTAAGATTATAAGTTGAGCAGAGGTGACAGAAGACCAGATCAATAGAGTTCCCATCCTTGTAAGTTGGAGAGTGAGGAAACTGTGAGAGGCCAAGAGAAGAGGTTAGTGAAAGAAGACAAGAGGCAGAAGGAGACATGGGGTTGTCAATGGGTATGTTGAAATCACCCATGATGAGAGTGGGTATTTCAGTAGAGAGGAAGTGAGGGGGCCAGGCAGAAAAATGATCCAGAAACTGACAGGGTGAGCCGGGGGAGTCTGTACACAACTTCGACTCTTGATCACGTTGCGTATGCTCACTTACCATCTAACATCTCTTTGTGGGGCAAAATCGCCATGCATTCAGGGTTGTGCATCATCTACACTGATTGTAAGGACCTCATGCAGGTAGTTGGGAGGAATGCCTGGCTAAATGGTGGTAGTCACTCCTCTAAATACACAATTAAAGGGGTTGTCTCACTACAAAGAATAGCTTTCAAAATGTAGGGAACACTAAATGAAGAAATTTTCCAAATATATTGCTTTGTTCATCTGTTTTTGTTAAAGAGCTGCAAGTGATATTATCACCTCCCTGGCTCTTTCTGTTCCCTCAGTGACCGACCTGTTTATTTGCTCTTCTCCCACTGTTTGTTCTATATGATAGTAGTGAGTGACTTCATCACACAGGTCAGCAGCAGCTCTGCGCTGGCCAGCAGTTAAAAGCTTGATTTATCTAAAGTAAACAGCACTGTAATTAGGGCTTTTTTTTTTGAGAGATCAGATAAAAAAAACTCCTGCTAGTAGTTTCAGAGAGCTTCTGAGCTAATCTGAACTAATTAGCAACTGAAAACACAGAGTTGAATACAGGGAGTGAATACAGGAGCTCATATGCTAATTACAGACAGTCTGACTAGGAAGTGACAGAGTAAAGCTGCATTATTTCTTTCATTCATCTATGAAACTCTGTGGGGACACAACCCCTTTAAAAAAAAAAAAAACAGGCTTGCCTGCATGGAGTATCACCATGAGTACATATTAATTATAATGGTGAAGTATAAAACTTAGTTAAAATGTTTTTTATGGGAATCCTATACATTCATTAAAATTGTTAACACTATGAAAGATGAGTACAGGAGTATGCTGTCTACATTTGCCAGGCTTCAGAGAATCAAGTGTTCTATGTAGACCTGTTTGAGCCGATAGGAAAATGTTCTTAACAAGGGAGTATTACAAGAATAGCAGTAAAAAAAAAATAAAAAAAACAGGTAGCATTGAGTTTACACCGAATGTCATTATACATGTTGTAATTGCAATGACATTAGGCACCTCGAATTTCTCTTCTCTGTCAAAGTGCTGAAAAAATATGGTCTGTGTTCAATTAAAACTACAGAAAATGTTAGAAAATCACATATCATAAATCATATGTGTATTTTTCTATGCAATAAGGGTCATTCCTAAATATGTGTCCTTTTCATACTAGGATTTTACTTATATGATCTCTCACTGAAAGATGTAGAGGCTTTCTGCACAATAGACTCTTATGATTTGCTTTCTATTACTTATTCTTTATTGCTTTACTATCCCAAGAATTTCCAATAAACACAATAGTGCCAATTTTACAATGTTGCAGTAACCCTTTCTGGACCAACCCATTTTTTTATTTTGTGTTTTTTCCTCCTTGCCTTCCAAGAGCCCTAACCTTTTTATTTTTCCATAGTTGTATGAGGGCTTTTTTTTTGCTGGACAATGTACTGGGAAACCAAAAAAACAAAACGTTTGTGGTGAGGAAATGGGAAAAAAAATGCTACTTCCTTTTAGGTCGGTTTGTTTTCACAGTTTACCTTTTGGTATAATGGATATACAGAATTATCTTTATTTTTTAGATTAATACAATTCTATAATAATAACAATTTATTTAGTTATCATCATGTTTTACTACTTCTCTGAGACTAGTTTTTTTTTTCATTTTTACACCATAGGATCTATATAATGGCTCAATTTTTGCAGGGTGAATTGTAGTTTTTACTGATACCAATTTGAAGTACATGCCTTTTTTTTAATCAATTTTGATGCCATTTTTCCCAGTAGGTTGGTTGACAAAAAAAAAACACCCCACAATTCTGGCGCTGTTTCTTTTTTTCAGCCGTTCACTATGTTGGATAAATAACATGACATTGTGTAAGATGGAAAGTTTATGGATGTTTTGTAGTAATTATGTACAGTAATATATATTGTTCATAAGAACTCATGTTACAAAAAATTAATCTTTATGGAATATAATGTAATTGTAATGTAAATTTTGGAATAGAAAAGTGTAGTCATCTATTATTTTTTTACTATTTAAAAAAAAATGTCTATTGGCATTGACCAGCTCAATTGATTCAAAAAGCACTCCGTTTTTTTTTTCAGTCATGGGACACTATATTGTATGTTTGAAATATGTGCCAAATAACAGCGGGGAAGGAGGTAAGATCATGAATGTCTCTTTAGGTTAGCTTATGTGTAAAGGGAGTGTAATAGCAACCCTGGTTGAAGGAAGCTGACAAGTAGTAGCACTCAGCACATCCCTATCTCCTAAACCAGAAAGTTCTAAATATTCAGTTTACACTCACTCTCAGCTTCACTGCATTGAATATATAGTTGGGTCCAAACATATTTGAACAGACACAATTTTCATAATTTAGACTCTATACACAACCACAACAAATTTAAAAGAACACCATCAACATATGAATGAAGCGTATACCTTCAGTTTTAACTAAGGGGATTTAAACCATCAAGCCATAAAAATATTGTTTAAAATTAAAAAATAGAATTAAAAACCATTTGACTTGTATGCAGTTTTATAATCTGTTATGTCCTGTTCTTTAATGACCATTCCTGTTTGAAGGGGTTTTGCCACAAAGTAAAATTAACATGGGAAGCATGCAAATTAAATAATAAACATTTTCACCATTCATATTTATTACAAATTTTGTAGCATTTTTGTTTTAGCTGTTCCCTTAGTGATCCATAGTGCTCGTCCCCAGGGGATATGACCAGGGACGAGAGCTCCTGATCCAGTCTTGTCGCACATGCTCAGACATCACATCTCTCAGGCAGCTACTGTCAGTTTCTTCCCTGCTTAGTAATCACACACACTAACTCACTGTTGAGCGAGTGCTCAACCCCAGGTGCTGTCATTCTACTCCTGTGCACTGTTCTCCTTAGTAATTAGTCAAACAGTGCAAATGACTAAAAAGAAAACTCAATTAGGTATGTGCATTGAGAAAAATAATGTTTTTGGCTCCTGCAGGAATTTGAACTGAGCCTGCTGGGTAATATGGTATGCAATTCAAACAAATCACACTTTTAAGCACAATGAAAGCTGAAGCTGGATAAAGCAGGTATGAAATGACTTCGTGCCAAAACCCATTTATTGTTCTGCAACTGTAGTATTGATTAATGCTATAGCTCTTTCTGAATACTTATTTAAATATGTTTTTGTCATTAGGATTATTGTTGTCAGAGTGATCAGTCATAGATAAAACATTCCATTAATTTTAATTTTATTTTCTGATCAATATAATTAAAAGGGTGTTCCCATGAAGGAACATCTGGTTAAAGGGGTTTTCCCATCTGTCTGATTCACAGAACTGCTTTGGGCTCCCACTTCCTGTGCAGATTGTGGACAGTTCTGCAGCAGTGACTGACATTTCAGCTCTGCTGTCCCCTTTTTTAGCCATGTCTGTGAAATGGACATTGGGGATGTAGGGGTTGTGAAACAAAACCACACTGTTCAAGCAGTATGTCTGACTAAAAATGTGAGCTAGCAGAGCTGTATTTGTCATTAGATGAAGCTGCGAGAATGAGTAATTCTTCTATACTCACACTCATCTCTGTATTTACATAGAAAGATAAGTTTTTGTTTGCAGTGCAGACATAGCCTAAGGGTTAAAGTTTTTATCAGTAGAAAGATAAGATCAGAGACAGAGAAGCAGCCTCTGTCCTGCTGTTAAGACACAGTAAGAAGTGATGTTACCAGCCTGGCCACAGAAATAGGTGGTTGGTAACTATAGAAATTTATCTAAACAAGCTAAAGATAAAAACTGCTTTAACTCTGTAAGATCAGTATATTTGGTAATTTTTATTTATTTACCTTTGCCTACATGTTTAAAGCTAATCATTGTAATGGGAACAACCACTTTCAGAAGTGCTATAAAATCTTCGTTGCTCCTTGGGTATTAGAGAATTGTTTTTCTATGAATATTTTTTTAAAGGTACGTATGATTGCTCTTCTTTTTGTTCTTTTATGTGGCTTTTTTTCAAACAGACCAATAAAAATGTTAACAAAACTGACACTTCATACAGTGTATTTTAGATAGAAATTGATCTCATGGATAAATTAATTGTTTTATTAAATAATACATATTAGCCTGTGAGCATGAGAGTGTTTTCTAATGATTTTTAGAAAACAGATTGAAAGAATGACAAATAGATGACGGGAAGTTAGTGACCTGTTATGCACGTTTAATCCATTAGCTTTAATCATATTTCCAAAGGTAAATAAAGACTATTGCCAAAAACAATGCTTTCCTTATTTTGCTTCTCTTCAGAGTTAGGGTAAGATCTTATCTCCTTCTTTTGCACCCAAGCTTCCCTAGTTACTGGTCACCTCTCTCTACTTTTACAGGCAGCACCCCTGATTTGAGATGACATACTAATCCCTGCTGTGGAATTACTCGCAGCCTAAACATGAAGTGTAATTCTGAAGCGGACTGTGTCATTCTGTAAAACAGCATGATGAGACAACCCTTTAAAAAAACAAGGTTAAACATTTAAAAATTTGGAAATCTTATTGTTCTGTAGCTAAAAAAATTCTTCCCACTTTCTTTAGTAGGAGAAGAGATATATATGTCAGACATCACTTCTCACAATTTAAAGGTATAGGGAGATGGGAGATAAGAGGTGGAAGATGTATAAACTGTATATGTGGGTAATAGCATCTCCCTATCATTTTTTTCATTATTGGAAATGGGGATGATGTAACTTTGGTAGATGATATGAGTAGCGTTTTTATGTTATGTTTAGATGCTTGATGATAGGGATTTGTAAATTGGCTAGAGTAAGTGACTGGTGTCCCATGTCTGAAAAAGAGCAAAGACATATACAGTTGTGCTCAAAAGTTTACATGCCCCAGCAGAATTGTTGCTTTATTGGCCTTTTTTCAGAGAATATGAATGATAACACAAAAACTTTTTTTCCGCTCATGGCTATTGGTTGGGTGAAGCCATTTATTATCAAACTACTGTGTTTTCTCTTTTTAAATCATAAAGACAACCAAAAACATCCAAATGACCCTGATCAAAAGTTCACATACCCCTGTTCTCAATACCATGTATTGCCCCCTTTAACATCAATGACAGCTTGAAGTCTTTTGTGGTAGTTGTGGATGAGGCTCTTTATTTTCCCAGTTGGTAAAGCTGCCCATTCTTCTCGGTAAAAAGGCTCCAGTTCCTGTAAATTCCTTGGCTATCTTGCATGATCTGCATGTTTCACTTTATTCTGCTGTAGCCAATCACAGATCGACTTGACCTTGTGTTCTGGATCGTTGTTATGTACGTCTCATGCACAGCTTCTGGGCTGATGATTGCAAATTTGCCTCCAGTATTTGCTGATAATGTGCTGCATTCATCTTTCCCTCAACTTTGACCAAGTTTCCTGTACCTTTGGAGCTCACACATCCTCAAAACATAAGTGATCCACCTCCGTGCTTTACAGTAGGAATGGTGTTACTTTCATCATAGGCCTTGTTGACACCTCTCCAAATGTAACATTTATGGCCAAAAAGTTTGATTTTGGTCTCATCACTCCAAATTACTTTATTCCAGAAGTTTTGAGGCTTGTCTCTGTGCTGTTTGGTGTATTGTAGGCGAGATACTTTGTGGTATTTGTGCAGTAATTGCTTTCTTCTGGCAACTCAACCATGCAGCCAATTTTTCTTCCAGATTGTGCATTTTGAAACAGCCACATTGCTAGTTTTTATAGAGTCCTGTATTTCAGCTGATGTTATTTGTGGGCTTTTCTTTGCATCCAAAACAATTTCTGGCAGTTGTGGCTGAATTTTTTTTGGTCTACCTGACCGTTGTTTGGTTTTTACAGAGCCCCTGATTTTCCATTTGTTAATCACAGTTTGAACACTGTTGACGTTATCAATTTTTGGGATATCTTTCTTATCACTTTCCTGTTTTATACAGTTCAACTACCTTTTTCCTTAGATCCGTTGACAATTCTTTTGCTTTCCCCATGACTCACAATCCAGAAACTTCAGTAGCTGGATGAAAGATGCAAGATTCTGTCAGGATCCCAGAAACTCCCTCAACTTTTATGCACACACACTGATTACAAGCAAACAAGTCACAGGTGAGGATGTTTCTTTTTAGCCATTCAAACCATGTTGGTGTCAAAATTCTGTGCATGTTATAAGGCAAAAATCACCAGGTATAGAACTTTTAATAGGGTCATTTGATGTTTTTTTGGGGTTTTCATTTGATTTATAGAGAGGAAACACAGTAGTTTGACAATAAATGGGTTCACCAACACTAAACCCTGATGGAAAAAAGTTTTTGTGTTTCATTCACATTCTTGAGAAAAGTCAAGAAACAAATTCTGCCGGGGGTATGTAAATTTTTTAGCACAAATGTATTTGTTGCTAGGTAAATAAGAGCTAAAAGAAAGTGTAATATATAGTATTTAAATCTATTGTTTTCCTATTAACATAGACAGCATGATGGAAAGAATATCATATGACCATCAAGTTCAACCAAATAAAATGAGAGTTGTGTAAGGCATATTAGTTTACCTGTGCTGATATGGAAGAAGCAACATAAATCATAGACCGAATGAGACAATGTAGGCTAGCAGCTAAACACTTCTATTCTGAGCCAATATATGTCCACAAAGTGGATCAACTTTTTAACCCAACATTTCTGTAAAGATCTTATATATTTTTCTACAAGAAAGCAGTTAAACCTTATTATAAGATGTGCATTTAAAAATCAATTCTTAAGCCGAACTTTACTATTTCACTTCTCACTACAGAGAAGCTTATTATCCCTACTGGAAACTTTTATTCTTTTACATAGACAGGGTGCCGCTTGGTCTTGAGATGACCAAGCAATAATAAACTGCTTAGCAATTTTGTCGGGACCATTTACTGTGTACATATGTACAAAATAATCAAATTCCCTTTATGATTGGACCCAATTGTGCCTAAAGTTATAGATCTTATTTTACATTTATGCATCTGTAAGGGCAGGTTTTCGAAAGTCCAAAGAAGCTTTATTGCTCACAGTATGATGTGTTTTTAAGCTTTATATTGGGTTTGGGCTTTATCATAGTTAGTTCACGAAAAACCCTTAAGCCTTATATGCTTCAAAGAGTTGTAAGAAAGTGCAACTGGAGTGTCAGGAGAAATCTGTTGCAAACATGGGAATTTCAAGATACGTACATGCAAATTTTGCCCTGGTCAGAAGCAATGAACAGAACTGCAGAGCTACAGTCTATGCCATCATGCTTACCTTAATTGTATATTAAACTGTGTCTTACATTCTATCTATTCATCCCAGCAGATACATATGCAAATGTAACCAAATGGAACGGACATGAATGTGCAACAATGACGATAGAATTTTTGTCTAGGATGTATATAAAAGGAAGTGATACAAAAGTAATGCATTTATTTTAATAGAAATCAACCATTATTTCCAACAAAAGAAAGCATCATCTGTGAAAAGGCAAAACTACTTATTAGAAAAGATTAGTCCAATCACCCAGAATTCATATGTTATAAACTCTATTTAGAATGTTAATATAGCATTGCTATCAGTTTAGAAAAAAATAAAGCTGCTTTCTATAGAAAGGTCTGAGCAAACACAATGGCAATCTCAAATTAATTTTTCTTCATTTGCGTTGAGATTTTGTGGTCACACAATTGTATGTTTGATTTTAATTTCCAGGTGGGTGCTTTATGATATATACAGCAATGAGAATAGTGTTTGGTTTGAATAAGACTGCTGAACTATTAAGCAGATTAAAACAAACAAAACCACAACAGTAAAAGAGACATTACAATTGTAAGCCATGGCCGACTACTTCCATATATAATTCTGTATTAATATTAAAGGGATTGTATGAGATGACAAAACATGACAACTTATATAGGCTAATGCAACTCAGTGCCAATGAAGTAAATAAGACTGAGCTGTAATACCAGGTACAGCCTATGGACCAAGTGGCAATGTTTCTGGAAGATATCAGCCATGTTTTTTTTATATCATGCAAATCTATTCAGTACAATGTACAGTATTTTTTTACTGTGCGTAGGTTGTATGGCTGAAAATACACAGCCGACTCATATCATTATGAGAACCAGCTAATATCCAGAGGAATTGCCATGTGCAGCACAGACAAAAGATAGACAGGCTGGGAGTGAGTCATTACGGTCCTGATAGGTTGTCACAGGTATCTGGAGCCATTCTGACTACAGTGCATCGCACAGGTGTATGACAGAGAGGATCCCTAGAGCAAACACAATGATCAAAGTGGTCCCACAGAAGCTCATTTGGATTCAAGTCTGGAGAATTAGTGGGCTAGGGTAATACTTGGAAGTCTTGGTAACATTCTTCTAACCAATGTTGGACACGTCACATTGTCTTTCTAGAATATCTCATATACCCCAGAGAAGGCAATTAGCAAGTATGAATTCATACCCAAATCATTTGAGAGTGCCTTCCACATGGATGAGTGGGCCCAGAGAATGCCACAAAATCTTTCCCCAAACCATACTGCTGCCACCACCAGCTTGTGACTCATCTGTGTAATAAACACTGATTATTGCATGAATTGTTTGACTTTTTCAGGTGAGTATGGGTTTATTTGTTATTGCTATTTTTTATGCGCCTGCAAAAATCTACAGTACTTTGTAAATCTAGAAACCCTTGAACACAATTCTTAGAAAATTCAAATAAGCTTGAACATTTAGGACTGTTGACAATTGAGAATCATACATCTATATATTTAAGATCTTTATAAATAATTGCTAGTAATTTCATTAAAGGGGTTGTCTCACTATAATCAATTCATCTTACTTTAGGCCTGTTTTCTCAGTTTCATTTTTGAATTCAGGGGTGTTTACTGGCGACTACTGGCCTGAAGTGATGAGCTGCTGAGGACACCAGATCTGTAGCCATAGTGACCAGCGCTGGCAGCCTATCAGAAGAGAGTGAACAGGTCTGTAGCCATAGCGACTTGAGGAGCTGATGCAGCCCATACAAGAGGACATATCTAGAAATAGATAGGACACTGTTAATGGACATATATTGCAAAGTGACTTAATTTTACAAGATTTTTTACATAAAAAGCAATCCTTGTAGCAAGACAACCCCTTTAAGAACAGACTTACAAGGGATACAATATTATATGGTTGATATTGGCAACATGTATGAAACTTTGTGCTGACACACCAGTTCTAAAGCGGTATAGAGTGTAGAATAGGACAATATGTATTAAAGAGTGTTAGGCACCAAACTTTGTCTCAACCTTGGTGTGGATTTGTATGGAAGTTTTACGCCAAACTTTGGCACATTCTTGGTGCATACAGAAGTGTTGTGTCAAGTGCAGACTTCACGAAAGTTTGGGCGTACGACTATACATACATCAGACAGGGCTACAACAATTTTTTGGCTCAAAGTACATCAGAAAAATGGTGCAGCTCCATTCATACATGTCGTTCTATAGGTTTTATACATGAAAACGGACTAGCAGTGAGACTCTTTGTTGCCCATAGCAACCAGTCAGAGCTCAGCTTTAATTTCCTATAGTGCTCTGTAAAAACAAAGCTGAGCTCTGACTGGTTTTTATGGGCAACAAATACTGTCTTATTGCAAGTCGGTTTTCATACATAAGGCCCTATATCTCAAAACACTGCCAAATGTTGTAACACATGTTATATATTTGTAGACAAACTGTAAATATCAAGAGAAAACAGATAGCTCAGATGTTTATTGAAACATTGACCCAAAAAGAAACTAAACCTTATTATAAGTACTTTAAATATGTGTCAGCATAGTTTTTTTTTTTTCAACTCAGTCCAAACAGTTTCACTATATGTTGGTTTAAGAATCAAGTGATCCTTGGTATATTGCTGCTTGATCTTTGTGACTTTTCATAGATTGCATTTTACTAGAAACTGTTACAGCAAGGAAAAGCAATGTGTGGACATGACATTTTAAGAAAGAACATAGCCTTAAATGCCAGTAAGAGGTATCATTATAGTGAAAATGTGATGGCAGCCTATTTTCTTGGAAAAAAAAAACCCTGAGATATAGAATAAAAGAAAAACTTTATTTTTTCTTATGTGCTAAACCATATATGTTAAACAACCTTCTAGGATTAAAAAAAGCTTAATTTTTTTAAAAGCAGTTAGTGTTGGGGCTTGTCATTTCAACATTAATCGTTTTTTATTTTTCTTAACATTTGATTGCCTCTTTAGTCTCTGCCTACTGTTTGTATACCCACATTACATACAATACTTATCCAAGGCCATATTCACAGCTCCTGCTTCCCTAGATACTAAGCTTCAATGTGCCTCCATTCACACTTTCAGGATACAGACAGTTTTGGACCATAAGATGAAGCCCCTTTTTTCAAATCTAAATATGTGGTAACAAATGTGAAAGGCTTTTACTTATTCAGGTAATTCTGAGATTGCTTTTTGGGGACGATTTGTACTTTATATCAGTGGTAAATTTTGTTTGATATTTTGGTTGATGTGTTTATTTGTAAAAAAAACAAAATTTACAAAAAGATTGGAAAAATTTGATTTTTTTTAGCTTTGAAAGTCTGATTTTAAGATATGTAAATATACTAAACAAAGTTAATAATTAACATTAACCATATTTCTATTTATATTGCCATCAAATTTCAGACATTCTTTCTTTTTTAGATGTAGGGAGGCCTGTATGTGTAGAAGCACTTTTTAATATTTTTTTAAAAGAACTCTTCTCAGTCCTGATAAGAGCCCTCTAGGCTCCACAATCATGGCTGCCTACTCCCTATAGCTGTGAACTGTAGATGCTAGAGCATGCTGAGGTCACAGCTAGGAGGGATCTATGGGAAGAGATTAAGGGTGCGTTCCCATGGCATAGAACAAATACCGGTCGGTTTGCCGGCCGGTATTTGTCCTGTTTTAGTGCCGTCCCCTCAGCCGTGGGGGGGACGGCTTTTCTCCGCGATGAGCGGAGAAAAGCCCTCCCCCGTCACATTGAGAAGCACAGATTCCGTCCGAAATCCGGACGGAAGATTGTGCTTCTACAATGTTTTGCAGCCGGACTGCGGGTGACAAAACCACCGGACAAAAAACCCGTGCAGTGGGGACTGCTGCATGGGTTTTTCATAGAGCACCATTGTGCTCAATTTCGGCCGGTTTTTCAGGCGGTCTGAAAAACCGCAAACCGACTGAAAAACCGGGCGAAAACCCGTGCCATGGGGACATGCCCTAAGACGGGAGATGACCGTACTCCCTAAGCACAGTGAGTGATTTACTGCAGCTTCCTCAGTGTCGTGCAGTCACACAGTACAGAGCTGCTTTTAGAGATGACAGTTCTCTGTACAAATTAATAAAGCAGCATTAATAAATGTATATACAAGCACACAACTAAAATAACTGAAAATAAAAATGTTATGTAAAACACATACATAAAAAAAAAATGCAACACATTCCCTTTAAATTACAATAAAGTGGCATTTAAGTTTCAGAACACCTACATGTTGCCTCTTCCTAATAAGAAACATTTTTAGCAGGCTCTAAACAAAATGCAATGCGCATGAAATGAAGCAGTATTTCCCATTTTCCCCACTGCACATAAAACATAGCAATTTTAATAGCGAACCCATACGGAGATTTAAAAGGGACCGATCAAAAAATGTATTTCAATTTTCAACTAGCTAGTGACCCCCATCCTCTTATTCCTTAAAAGGTGCCTAGTAGCAAATACAGTCCCACACATGTCACCCAGCATGTAGTTTTGGATACTAAAACTTCAATGTATTATGAAAGTTTTAAGAACAATTGTCTTGCAACAAAGATGCATTTAGCATTTATACCTAACACTGCATTTTGAAGCGGTAATCTGCAGGCCATGTCACTCTTTGTCTAACACTTACTGAAAATTCCTTTGTGTCAGGAACTTAAAGGGGTTGTCTCACTATGAAGATCATATTTTAAAATGAGGGGATCAAAAATATAAGCATGTACGTTCTTGGTTACCATTAGCAAAGTGCTATGGTTTATGGAACGGGCTGCTTTATTTGTGCTTAGCAATGGAGTTTGTGACCAAGTCGAGTTACGTCCAGCTAAAGCATTACTGGCTGTCGGCTGAGTTTTCTGTCCCACCCAGGACACGGACAAGAACGTACAGACTAAGGAGATGCAGTGAACAGGTCATGGAGGGGAATGCGCGGGGGGGGGGGGGGATTTCATATATTGCCTGTAACATATACATACTAAGGGATAGTACACCCTTGAAGAAGCTGGTATTGTAACCAGTAATAAAATATTAGTCAAGTTTTATCTTTTCTCCTGCCTCTCCCCTCCAAATGACTTGTTTTGAGGCAGGCATCTCCCACATCTCTTACTACTCTGGTATACCTGTTTGTTATAATTTATATTATTGCATATTGTATACTGTAGGTAGCAACATACAAATATTGATCACATATGGCACAGTGTTTATAAATATTGTGCACATTTATGCAACATTTTCCTTGTAAATCTTTATTCAGTTTTACCTGTCAATATATTATGCATTTTGAATATACTATGCATTGCATATACTTCTAGAGATATTGTGGGTTTATGGGGTGGGAGGGGGGTGTATAGGATAGGAGACAGGGCAGTGTGGTTTTTATTGTTTTTGAGATCTCCTATTGTAAACTTGTTTTGTTCTGGTGTTATGTAAAACTTATGATTCAATAAAATGTTTTAATTTATTGGGCGTGCACAGGAGGTTCTTTTTACCTCAGACTCTTAACCCCTTCCCGACATTAGACGTATCCATATATCCTAGCGGGAAGCGCGTTCCTGCAAATGGATGTATGGGTACGTCCTGGTGATCATTTGGGCTGACAAGCGAGCCCCGCAAATTTGTGACATGTGACCAGAGGTATATTACCGCAGGCCTCATGCCACACCCCTTAGCTCAGACGATCAGCTGTCTCCTACCAGACAGCCCTTGAAGTGAAAATCACTTCCCAGGCTGTCTGTAACGTCAACTTGCCCGGCAATTGTGGCATTGTGGGCCTTGCTGGGCAGGTTGATTGACAGTCACCATGGAGACCAGTACACAGCAATAAGCTGTGTGCTGACCGCCGTTTGTATGAGTGATTTGAAGATCGCTCATACAATTCCCTTCTGGGGAAAAGTGAAAAAAGTGAAACACAAACACGAAAAATAAAATAAAAACATGTACACCGCCTTTTTCCCATTTACAAATGCCAATCGCCCCAAAAAAGATAAAAAATAAAGTACCCATTTTTGGCATTGTCGCGTGCGTAACGACCTGCCCTATAAATCTGTCATGTTAATTAAGCCGCACTACGTACTCCGTAAAAAAAAAAAAAAAAATCAAAGAATTGCAATTTTCGTTCATCCTGCAGCACATAAAATGGAATGAAAAGCGATTAAACACTCATATCAATGCCAAAGTGATACCAATTAAAAAATTGGTTCATCCCACAAAAAAAAGTCCTTACACAACTCTGTATATGGAATAATAAAGTTATGGCTAGAAGATAGCGATGCATAAATATTGTTTTACACAATAGAAACACTTTTTTTAAAGCGCTTCAACATAAAAAAATATACAAATTGGGTATCGCCATAATCAAGTTGACCTACAGAGTAAAACTAACTTGTCAAATAAACTGCACGGTGAGCGCTGTTTAAAATAAAAAACACTACTAGGATTCCAGTGTTTTCTTCACCCCGCCTTCCAAAAAATGGATTTAAATCTGATCAAAAAGCCTTGTTCACCCAAAAATTATGCCAACAAAAACATTAACTCATCCAGCAAAAAACAAGCCCCTACACATCTCCATACACAGAAAAATAAAAAAAGTTATGACTCTCAGACTATGGTGATGCAAAACAAGTTTTCCTTTTTGAATAAAAGTGTTTTTATTGTTTAAAAGCAGTAAAACATGAAAAAAAATACAAATTGTGTGTCCCTGTAATTGTATTAAGCTGCTGAGTAATGCAAGCATGTAATTTATACTGCACAGTGACCACTGTAAAAAGTAAAAAAAAAAAAAATACTAGGATTGCTGTGTTTTATTCAAATGTCTCACAAAAACCTTAATCAAAAGTGATCAAAGTGTCATATGCACCCCATAATGGTACCAATACGTCAACTCATCCAGCCCATAATCAGCTCCGTATACAGAAAAAAAAAGTTATGGCTGTCAGAATAGGACAACATAAAAACATCATTTTTTATAGACATATTTCTAATGTGTAAAAGTAATAAAACATAAAAAATTATATAAAATTTATATCATTGTAATTGTACTGATCCCTATAGTAATGTTATCCAGTCATTTACAATGCACTGCGAGCGCTGTAAACTTGAAACCCAAAAAACAATGGCGGAACTGCGTTTTCTGCCTCCATTTTCAAGGCCCTTGCAAAAAAAAAAAAACTGTGGAACACCTGTGTACCCAAATTGCACAATACTACCCTAGATGAGATCAAGGAGGGGTGTTGAATCCAAAATAGTATGACTTATGGAAGGTTCCATATGTTCTGGTAATTTGGGGGCTTTGCAAATGCGACATGACACCCACCAAAATATGTGTTCCAAAAACCAAATAGTGCTCCCTCCCTAGTACAGTTTACACCCACATTTTCAGCTAAAATTGCAGATTGTTGGAAAAAGAAAAGTCTTAATTTTCACAGCCTAATGCTAAATAAATTTGTGAAACACCTGTGATTATCGATATACTCAATACATCCCTAGAAGTATTCCTTAATGGGTGTAGTTTCCAATAGGTCTTTCTAGGGGTGTTTATTAAGTTTTAGCACCTTAGGGTGTCCGCAAACCTGAAATGGCACCTAAATGAAATTGTAATGAAAATGAGACCCCAGAGTCCGGTAGGTGCTCCTCCTACTTTGAGGCTTGTGGTTGAGCCAAATAGTGCACTAGGGCCACATATGGGTTATCTCTGAAAAAGGGCCCAAGAATCAGGGGAATAAATTATTAAGTTGCATTTTCCTGGTCAATCTACCGTGTTCTTGTGAAAAATGGATAAATACTGAAAATCTGCAAAAAAGTTAAATTTTGAAATTTCACCTCTAATTTGCTTTAATTCCTGTGAAACACCTAATTGGTTAATAAACTTCCTAAATGCTATTTTGAATACTTTAAGGGGTGTAGGTTCTTAGATGGGGTCATTTATGGGAATATCTAACATACAGGCTATTTAAAGCCACATCAGAGCGGGAGTGGTCCCTAAAAAAATGTATATTGCTATTTTTCTTGAAAATGTGAAAATTTCTACAAATGTCATAAAAAAAGACATTTAAAAAAAAAATGATGCCAACCTACAGTAGACATATGGTTGATGCTAGTTATAAACTATTTCAAGTGGAATAACTATCTGTCTTACATGCAGAAATTTTTGAAGTTTGAAAATGGTAAAGTTTTCAAACTTTTCACGATACTTTGATATTTTTCACAAATAAACAAGGACTTTTTGGACCAAAAAATCTTACTAACTTAAAGCACAATGGGTGACATGTATGAATTCTGGTGCCAATAGACTGGTTCTAAATCACTATAAAGGGGTTGTATCATTGCATTAAATGGTCTTCAGAATAAGGGGACAGTGAAAACAAGCAATTGGATGTCATTAGCAGAGCGGTCTTGTTTTCACAGTCTCCCTTATCTTCGTTTTCTGTAAACACAGTTTCCCAGTGTCGGTCAGATCCCTCCTCCTTTCATTTCATTGGCTGACGGCTCTACTAATTTACATTCTGTCTGGCCCTTGGTCGTATTCACGGGAGCCAGCATTCCTGCCTCTCTCACTCAAAGTAAGGGACAGGCACAATTTTACTCTGCACAGCCCGCAGAAAACACAAAAGGCACTGCACCTGCTTCTACAATCAGAAAAACAGCACAAATTTTGCGTCGGTGCCTAACACAAACATAGACAGAGAATTAGGCTGCCTCTCTCACTCAAAGTAAGGGACTGACAGCAATGTCACTCTGCACAGCCAGAAGAAACACAATAATACTGCAGGATTTCTACAATTAGAAAACAGCAGAATTGTGTCTCGATGCCTTAATGCTCCTGTGTGTAAACATAACAGGGAGATCTGTGCTGCTCAATCGAGACCGAAGACTGGATTCAATTGTAACAAACCTTTCCCGCCTGAGAGGGGAGAGGGGTTCATAGAAGATTGTCTAGACTGCAAGCCTGTGGTATGTAAACATACTTACAAAATAAGACTGCATTAGAAGAACAACAAAGTGACATGTGGACTCGGGGGGAGAAGGGAGGGGAGTCTCAGGAGAGAGCATGAACAGTGAAGGGGGGATGATGTCAACAGTTAAGAAACACCCAGCTGGGAGGAGAAGAAACGACCCTGAATTTGTAGAGCTGAGAACCTGAGAGCACAATGAAACACATGAACAGAAAAAGCGATACATCCCCTTTAAGGTAGTATAGACTGCGCCAGAATGTATGAACCTGTTCTTCTGCAGTTCATACATACAGGCTCAGCCTAGTGCCAATACAACAACTCAGGAAGACCACTTTTTACTTGGTCTGGATGTTCTAACTGTTCTACGCCAAAGTTTTGGCATCAAAGAATCATAAATGTGTATACTTCTACTAATGTTGTGCGACATGCCCCCAGAATGCCCCAAAAGTTTGGCGTGTTAAAAAGTGTCTTTGGAGTACGCCTGTTCATACATCTATAGAACTGGTCTACTACAGCTTTCTGAGGCCAGAATTCTGACGCAGCCCCGTTCATACATGCCGCCCAATGTGTCACGAGAAAGAAATCTCTGAATCACATGGATAGATAGAAGTGTCAAAAAGTTGTTCTCAAATAAAGTGACACATGCCAGATTTAAAAAATTCGGCTCTGTCAGAGAGGCCAAAACTGGCTCTGGTTGTAAGGGGTTAAATGGGGCTGTGATGTGGTTGCCTGCAAAATCCAAAAACAATTAAGATAACATAGAACTATACCAGCACAGCTTATCTTTTATTCTAAGGACCCATTCTTAGTATCAGTGGGGCATTATTACTTGATGACCTTTCCTAGAGATCTCTTATAACTTTGTGAGATAGGAAAATACACTATTGAGCAGCAAACTTCGTGCTTCTTCTCAGAATGTTCCTGCACAACGATGCCCCATCTGAATAGTGCAGTGCCTCAGTGTTATGGCAAATCCTAATGATAACCCTTTAATTGCAATGTCTGTTAGTAGAAACACAAAACAATAAGACTTCTGCTTACTTATTGCTAATGTTAACAGAACAGACTTAATTTTGATGTCTTTGTACTTTATTTCTATCAAACAAATCTGTTCTACCATATGTGGAATGTTAAAGTATATCATAAACATTTGACTGTTATCTAAAATACGATACAGTTAAATTACTTTCTACAACATTATTACTGGGTAGAATTATTTAAAAAAAAAAACAGACCAAGTAATTACCTGTACAATTGCATTTTCCTCCTAGAATTGCTGAATAGTTCATCAAGGTGAGAGGGCAGGCACAGGAGTTGTGCTTGCACAATCACTGCAGGAGTTTGGCTGTGGCAGCCACACCCCTGCTTTTGGTGTAACTAAGCCTGAAGTATTACCCACAATTACAGTAAAATCATAGCACTGATCATAGCTTACGCTAGTGAATGGGGGCCGGCAATACAGCATCTACCATAAATCCCGTTCTCAATCATGTATTTACGGAGTTAGTGTATGTAGTATTATCAGTGATTACAAACACCTCATAGCAGGCTACAAAGAAAATAAAAAGTGTTACAATAGCATGTTATATAATATAATAGTAGTATAATAGTAGTACATAAAATATATAGATTTGTTAATTCCATGGACATAAAGTTAACATGTCAGCTAGATGAATGCCTTAGAAGCGAAATTGCAGAATTTCTAGCTTTAGTCCCTCTCTCCCCCAAATTGTAATCAATGCAAGTTTTCCAATCTATTCTATATATCCCAAAATTGTGCCATCAAAAAATACAACTTGCTCTCGAACAATGAAGATCCTATCATTGGGGAAATTAAAATATTGTATCTCTTGGAATGCAGTGATGCCAGCAGTTTTTGGCCCAAAGCCCCCCATTCATTTGCTGC